>CAJUYG010005960.1:0-12918 GCA_910591675.1 Galerucella calmariensis
TTTTTGTACTTATCTTTTATTTGTTTATTGTATTTTATATAGGAGTGACAAGAGTTTTTAACGGCCAAAACGCCAAAAATACTGCTAGAGGTCCGAACAGTAGAAGGAATCACATACAAAACCACAGCGCAGTTTCAAGCGAACCCAATATCTGTCATGTGTGAAATCCCATGTTCAATCTCCCTTCTCAGCTTTTTTATTTTTATGTTTTCTACTAAGTCTTATTATCATTTTTTCCCTTTTATTATTTAGATATATTTCACCAGTTCACCATGTTCTAATTTACATAGAATAATAAATTATATCTATCTTCAGAAAGAGTATTGTATGACTAAGGAGATCTTGTCAAGTCCAATTTATATATGTTGTGAATACCCAAATTTTTTTTCTAGGAGGAAAAAATGGAAGTAATTCATGCCACTCCAAGTTCTTCCAAGAGTCACTTGAATGAAGTAAATGTGAGATATTCATCATTCACCATCATTCACCATAATATTTTTAAATTCTTTATTTCAACGTTTCGGTAGCGTTCCAGCTACCGTTGTCAAGAAAAAATAAGTAGAAATTAATTTTTATCCCTAGCTGACACAACAGAAAAAATTTGACAACTAGACAATCAAAAAATTATTTTGAAGTTTAAGACTGCAAAATTTTGTTATCAAATCAAATTTTTATTAAGGTCCATTCATAGTTGATGATATTTGTGGCAAAATGTGAAATGAAATATTTCATTTTATGACATTCCAACGATATGATAGTCTACTAGAAATGGATCCAGTGAAGTGCACGTTCCAGGAACGGTTTTTATTAGGATAGCGCGTTTTTTTCGCTTATATTGGAAATGTTGTTAATAAAACGCGTTTCTTGATAGTTTTTTTGTGTATGAATATTTAAGTTTTTGAAATATGTATACTCAGTTTTGTGATTTTGTGTATTGAAATGTGTATCGATTAACAACTATTCAAATTATAAATCATAAGAAAACCTGGATAAAAACTTATGATGCTATCCTGATAACGCAGGTAATTGATTATTGGAAATTTCTCTTTCTAACATTGGTAACCAAATTTGACTACATTCGGCTGAAATACTAGCTACACATTT
Source organism: Galerucella calmariensis (assembly GCA_910591675.1). Lineage (NCBI taxonomy): Eukaryota > Metazoa > Arthropoda > Insecta > Coleoptera > Chrysomelidae > Galerucella > Galerucella calmariensis. The sequence goes on from CAJUYG010005960.1 coordinate 1,105, forward strand.
ATCTGCATTTAGTTGTATTAAAGCACTTTTTCTGATTTTCCGTCTTTTATTATTGGGTTCTTTTAATATTATTTTTGATGAATCCCATTGAATTTCAAAATAATTTTTTTAATGTCTAGTTGTCAAATTTTTTCTGTTGTGTCAGTTAGGGATAAAAATTAATTTCTACTTATTTTTTCTTGACAACGGTAGCTGGAACGCTACCGAAACGTTGAAATAAAGAATTTAAAAATATTGTGGTTTAATTTCCCAAGAAATTAAAAAAAAAGAATAATATACCACAAGGAACATACAGAAGATAGTGAGATATTCATATTAATAGCTTATTAAAAAAACTTATATATTTTTTAATGTCTAGGAAAATGGATTTGCACTTAAAATTATATGATGTATGGTTCATTTAACATTTCAATGTTATTTTTTCAGGTTGATGCCCCTTCTTTCTCACAAAATAATTTAAGAAAACGTGCATCAGAGCCACTCCAGCACATGTGGACAAAATGAAGAAGACCCAATATTCAACAACTCAGTCATCGCAATTGTCGGAGGAATACTTGAAATTAGCAAAACTAAAACAGAAGTTTTATGAAAATGAGACCAAAATTTCTGAGAGAAAGGATGAAAGAGAGGAAGAATTATTAAACATTCAGAAAAAAATCTTGCTCACTGAACTTGAAACAAAAGAAGTTCAGCTAAAAAAGTTGAAGTCAACTATTCAATGTGTTGTAGTAAAATAGTATAAAGTGATAAAATTTTATACAATTTTTCTTTGTTTGATTTGTGCCACACAATATACAGCTTTGTGCAATTTACAAAATACAGTTAGTTTAAGCTCTTCATGGCATACCCTGTATACTAAAGGGGTGTAATTTTTGTCAAATTAACAGATATATAAATGGGTTAAAATAAGCCCTATTCTAGTTTTGCAAAATAATGATTTTTTAAATCTCTCCTAGTTTGAAAGCCATGATTATCATTACCTTGCACATCAATATGTGGCACTTCATCTTCCTCCATAATATTTGAAAATATTTGTAAATCTTCTGGATCAGGGGGATTTGCTTCATTATTTTCTATGCAAATATTATGGAAAACTGCTGCAGCAACTATTATCTCTAATGTTGTTTCCAGTTTTAAACGGCATCCATAAGCAAGAATAGGAAATCTTCTTTTCCGCACACCTAATTGACGTTCTACAACATTTCTGGTTCTTATATAAGCCTCATTGTATAACTGCTCTGCCAGTGTATTTGGCCGTAGTAAAGGAGTAAGCAATTAAGGTTTGAGGTAGTACCCACTGTATCCTAAAAAAAAGTAGTGAAAACTTATTGCCCAAAAATTAGTTCTAATTCGTCCCAAAATATAGTATCTACACTCTTAGTAGTCTCACCTAACAATGTACAATTGGGAACATTATTGTTCTCGAATCGACGCTTTAGCCGACTATTATTAAAAATAGTAACGTCATGAGAAGAACCTGGCCACCTCGCCACTAGATCCAAGATTTGTAAATTGGCACTGCTCACTGTTTGTACATTTACTGAAAAGTATCCTTTTCCATTTATAAAAACCCCAGCATCTTCCCCACCTAATAATTTGATATTATTAAAATAAAATATAAAGTTTGACATAGGTACATTGATTATCTGGTGATTGGATTTTGATGTGGGTTCCATCAACAGCACCTATCACATGAGGAAAACGAGAAATTTCATAAAATTCTCATTGGTTCTTAGTAATATCTTCCAATATTTCAGGCATACAAATAAATCTATTTCTTCTAGTTAAAGCTCTTCCAACTCTTCACAATTCTTGATACCGTTGAAAGGTGTGTTCCTCCAAAATCAGCAACACAAGATAAGTGTGTTCCTGTGGCACACAGCCGTAAAAAATCAAAAGTTGGTTGATAGGAGCCTCACTATTGTTACTGGAAAAGGGAAAGAAATATTTTGGTACTTTGTAGCGTAATAATACATTATTATAAAGGTTTGCAGCAAATGAATGCTGTACTAGAGATGTGGCGGAGAGGTTTGGTGTGGGCCAAACTACAGCTTTCAACCAAATTGAAAGGTTGATGAATTATTTAATGGATATAAGTTCTAGTATAATAACTTTTCCAAAAAGCCTTGATGAGAATTCAAAAAGGTGAAAAAGTTGTTTAGTAATAATTTACATATAGTATTTTTTCGCGAGATCCCGTTGATATAACGGGAACTGTTATTCAGTTCTCACTGCATTTTAGCGATAGAACGTTAATAGGGGAGTATGTTAATGACGTAATTTGTGACGCAATAAGTTATTAAACGGGATCCATTTCAGTTCCGCACCTAGGAGTATGCTTACTGGCGGTTATAGAAATTTAATTGACAGGAGTTAGATTTGAAAATTAGAAATTTGATTTAAATTTCAGTATAATATCAAAGATAATTCATTATTTTGTGTATAATATCCACGGAGCTAGTAACTGCGAAAGAGTGTTTATTTATATTCTAGAAAGATGAAAAAACACCGTTTCATTATATTTGCTTAATCAATCCATATGATTCAGCCTGGGGTGAAAATAATCATCCGAATCTCGTAGCCTAACTGAACTATGCAACGTTACTTGTGATGACATAAATACGAGAAGGCTAGTACCAAAAAAATCGTCAATTATAGTTAAAACTGAAAAAACATTTTTCGAACAATAGAAACAATGGAACCATAAGAAACTTTGTAACTCGTCACTTTTTAATGAGGTTATGTTTATTTATTATTGTTGTGAAGTTAATTCTATCCGGTTAACCGGTTGATTTTCGCGAGAGATCATGAACGATAACAACCTTTAAAATTTCTTTGGTGGGGGTATAACCGCTCTGTAACCGACTTCACATCAACGGTATCTCAGGAAAAAATACTTATAGTATTGAAAAAATGTACTTTTCAGATATCTGGTTTCCCGGGAGTTCTGGGATGTATAGATGGGAGTTATTTTGAAATCCGAACACCTGCTCATAAAATCAGATCTACATACATGTGAATCGACATGATAAGACATCGCTGACATTGCAAGCAATATGTGATTTGAATAGAAGGTTCATAGATTGTTTTACTGGCACATCAGGAAAAATGCACGATAGTAGAATTATTCGCTTATCAATCATAAGCAACCAACTGCCACAAATTTGTGACGATAATTATCACATATTGGGTGATAATGCATACCATTTAAGAAACTATTTATTGACCCCTTATAAAGATTATAGCAACCTTCCTTAGAACAAAGGCTATATAATGAAAAATTATCAGCAACAAGAGTGCTAATTGAAAATTCCTCTGGTATATTGAAAACACGTTTCCGACAACTACAATTAATGGAATTTCACACTGTAGATAAAATGACGAAACTTATTATTGCCTGTTGCACTTTGCACAATATGTGTATAGATAATGATGACATGATTGAATTTGAGCAAGAAGAAGAACCAGTTGAAGTAAATGCTATAGAAGAAAATGATGCAAGACTTCGTCAACTAGGTGAACAAAAAAGAAATTTTATTTGTACCACGGTAGATACTGCGCATTAAATATTAAGTTAAAACTATTTTCAATTTATTTTTCAAAACTGTGATTGGTATTATGTATTAATAATGGGGGATTAATTAAATGAATTTGTTTACTTTGAATTGCTGTTTATTGCTTATTTATGATCCAATTGAAATTGAAAAAAAATATCACATTTATCCAAATAAATTGGATTCCTAAATAAATGAATCTATATTTTTTAAAAATATATATATATTCAGAGAAAAAATAAAACAGACCACACAAATTTTTAATCTAAAGTAAATTAAAAATATTCTATTAGATATATCTAAGAATAAAAACAATATCACATTTATCTAATTGAATTTTTTTTTTTTTATTCAGCTCAAAGTGCTTTGTGACAGCTCTGGCCATTAGCACTAGGTACAATACATACAATATGATACATTCGTTTATATACATGAAATGGATAAATAAAATATAATTAAATTTTGTTGAATAGATGTTCTTCTTTCAGGAATTGGATGACTGTCGTTATTTGGTTTGGGCTAAATGAATTAAGTTTCTGAAATAAATAAATATATATTTCTTAAAAAAAATAAAAGATATTCTTAGAAAAAATAAAACAGACTAGACAGAAATATTTTATTAGAAATATCCAAAAATAAAAAATATCGCATTTATCCAAATAAATTAAGTTACTAAAATAAATAAATATATATAGAAAAAAAAGAGAAATTCCTAGGAAAATGAAAACAAACTACAAATTTTTGACCTTTTGTTGGTTTTATGTTGTTTATTAGAGCTTCCATTAACTCCATTTTTTCTCGCTATTTTCTTATTTTTCTTTCTGAATTTTGGAATAAACCTCTACTATGTTATTTTTTCTTTTGCTTTTTGTCTTCAAGATGAGGTTTCTTTGTGCATATTTTGTCTTCAAGATGAGGTCTTTTTGTGCAAATTTCGTTGTCTCCAACACTATTTGCCTTAAATATAGTTTTGGAAGGTCCTCTTAACACCTCTGGCTCTATACTATCGTCTTGAGCAGTAATTTTTCTTAATTCTTCTCCATACTGTATATTTTTTCTGGAGCAATCAGACGTGCTATTATTTTCAATTTTTTTTCCTTTTTAGAATGGTTTTATATCTATTTTCACACTGTTTATCAGTTTTTCTTATATTTAGTAGGTTGTAGATATCTTCTGAAATTTGTTTCCACATCACTCTTTTCGATTTAAATCTTTTCATGGGTCCCACCAAAGATAAGTACTGTTCATACTTATCTAATAATAGTTTAGTTTCAGGTTCTTCCCAATGATTTTCTGAAATACATTTCATTATTTAAAATTATATAATTTAAATAACTCTACAGAAAGTACTTATGTGTTTACCTGACACTGAATTTCCTTTTTCTATCTCTTTAAATAGCTCCGTTATTGATCTATCAAATGTTTGCAGTAATAGATTAAACTTTAATAAATTTATTCTTAACATTAACTTACCCATCTGCTTCAACACGATACAGTTCCTTTAATGCTCCTACATCTATAATGTTGTTTACTATGAGCTGATTAATGTAGTTAATTGAGTTGGCGTTACTTGCTGTAAATTTTAATGTTTTTAAATCTATAGGTACTTATATAAATATAAAAAAATCATACTCATTAAATCTGTGTATAATTCATTGTCTATCGAAAGCTTCAGCATCTCTCCATTAAAAATTCCGTGTGGTTTTCAATTTCATTAATTAATATTTTTCTTGAATATTGTATTATTCTTGGATTAGGAACAATTTCCTTTTATTTCTTTTGTAGAGGTTAGGGACGTTAGGGTTATTATGAACAAAATGTAGGCCGTCAGAGGTTTCTGGTTCAAGTGCACTGAATAAGGCTTTCGTTTTCTGCTTGATTTGTCAAAATGTCAATTCCTCGGATAACCCGCAAAAGTGCATGACGTCACATTTTGCACTCAGTGCGCGCTTGCACTGGTGAAGTGGAAAACACTATAAGTCATACATAAGGTATACCTTAAAACTCAGTTGATTACCCGTGCAAACAAAATTGTGATTTTAAGGTCACCTTAAAGTTAAGCTTCACTTATCTTTCGCTAAGTATAACCGGTTCAAATGGCCCTAACTCTAGATATAATTGACTATCTAATGCGACCCAGAGGTTAGTGATTATTGTAATTCACTACATTAAACCGTTTGACTGATAACATAGCATTAATTATAAGTACTTACATTCATTTGATAAAGTTCCAAGGATTTTTCCAAACTTTGTTGATGACATTTCAATCGTGGAATGATTTTAATTTTAATAACCATAACAAATCGTTTGTTCTTGTTTTTTTCCTTGATAAATTTTATTATACCTCGTGTTCTTGCGAAGCAGTAGTAAGTAATAAACACGGAACATGCGGTGTCCCGATGTGATTGTCATTAACCAATGCCACGAACAGTGAGCAGTGTTGACAACTCAATTTCACAAGTTTGGAAATTGTAGTTCTGTAGTTAAAAAATCTTTTAGATTATAATAATAGTTGTTGAATCATTTTCGCTAATAATAAATTGTTCAATAAAATTTCATATTTTTGGTAAGATATTTAGAAGTTTTATTTATTAAGCGAATGTCTGGGAGGAATTAAACTGCACGTCCTTTGAAGGAGAATCTTGTTGGACTGAGTTAGCAGAGCGCAAAAAAATTAATTGATAACACAAATATTTTGTGTTATTAAGTTATAAAGAATAAAGAATGAAAAACATTCACTTTATAGACAACACATCATATAAATATAAATCATCTGAATTGTAATGGGGTACAAGCATAAATTTTGCTATTGGTGGGAATTGACGCTTTATCAGGTCTCTTAACACCTTGCATGCCTATTTTTTCAAAAAAATATGAACTTTACTTTTAAAACGACTTCAAAAATCATAAAATTTGAAAGTTCGCCAAAACGCGCTTTATCATTATCATTTGTTTGTATGTATGTGTATGTGTGTGTTTTGGGGTGACATTCACTGAGACCTAAAATATCTATTGTACCCCCTTACTCCTACTCAGTTTCTTAGGAGAGTCTCAGAAACTAGTAGTTCCTTTAGTCCTATTTCCAGGAGGAATTTTAGGATGTCTGCAGGCTTCAACTTAGGCAAATGTTTCTCTTCTATCCAGTAATCTCCTAGGTGCTGTGCTCTAGGATTCTGAAGTTCTGTGCAGCTGGAAATTATGTGGATGCAGGTTTCTTCTTCCATTCCACAAAATCTGCATTCTTCTTTCTCCACTATTTTAAGCTTTTTCAGGTGCCTATTCAGGCGACAATGTCCCGTTAGGATCCCTGTTAAAACTCTTAGCGCAGTTTTATATATATTATTATATTATTATATATAATACATAGTTCAATCGTACTTACGATAATGCTTTAACTCCTCTTATTTTCTCTGCATTAAAGCAGCTGTTTGACTTAATAAATTCGGCAGCATAATAATGAGTCTACTTTGGGCAAGTTATCAGTTTATGCTTTTACAAAACCTTCGCTAGCCATATCTTTACTCGCAAAATATGAAAGAATCGTTACTGAACACTGATTCACTGAACTAGTGAATAAAATATTTTCTTCTAAAAGTTTCAGAATATTCTCGGAAATATCAAATATTTATGTCCACTTTCCACTTTACGTTGACTTTTATAAATAAAAAAAGGACACACAAACACGTAATGGTCTCAAAAATGATATTTTTACGTCGCTGAAGCAATTAATAGTTGATTAAAATACAATATAAACACTACGGAACTACACAGAACCTAATGAAATACAGGCCGTATTGACAAAAGTTAACAAACATGAGATATGACATCACACGTATCATCGGTAGCGTTCGGAAATCCTTGGGTGTTGGTCGGAAAGTGCATTGAAATTTGAATCTTATTTTAAAATTTTGAAGTAATTTCCAATGGAAACTGGTTCATTTCCTATTACTAGTAATTTTTGATATCAACTTTACTATTATGAAATAATATCTAAGCAAAATATGGTATATGCGTGTACCCTTCAATACCATATATTTTAAGTTTATATATTATTTTATATTTTAAAATCTCATATTTCTATTATGGCAATTTTCAGAGGTTTATTGATTGGAAATATGCATTAGACAAAAATAGTAGATGAAAGTGAAAAAACGGGTTCTGGTCCATGCTCAGACATTAAATTAAATCCAGTTGTAGAGCGGTTCCCCCAAGTGATAGCTTTTGATGGATTACTATCCGAAGAATGAAATAAACATGAACATACAATTCTGGAAGATATTCCAGAAATTGAAAAGGAAATAATTATAGAATGTATACAAAGTGATAACTCCAAAGAGAATATTGATATTGAATGTCCTTCAAGAGAAAACTTGAAACCCAAACTTAAACAAAAAACACCAACTAGATTGAAACCATTGTCATTATTAACAGAGCAATCACACAAATAATGTGTAGAAAATTCTCTAGAATTAAATAAAACATTGGATACCTTTTGTAAAACCGATATTGATAGATAATAATAACGATATTAGAGAAATCTAAACTTAAATTTGAAGCTGCTAAATTCAAATTCCTAAGTCCCGAATTTAAATTTAACTTATGATTTGGTTTTTATCCTGAATGTTGTTTTTGTTTTTCTTGAGGAAAATTATTATCTATTTTGAGCAATTTTGCTTATTATTTTGAGGGAATATTAAAACATTTATAAAGGTTAAAAAGTGTATATTCATTATATTTTTTGTTTTGTTTTTTATGGTTAGTTCAAGGAAATACAGATGCACCTAATACCGATGAAACATTTAGTTTGAAAAATAAATGTTTATTTTTATACACCTACATAGTTTTAATATTGAACAAATTTTTCAGTAGGTAAAGGATTTTCTTGTATCAATCCTCAAAATTTTGACGTACATAATTATTTCTAACAGCACGCCCTTCTTGTAGGACATCATTAAAATCTCGCACATCTGAAAAATATTAATAAGCTCATTTGTTAGATAATAGGTATAAATAATATAAAACTTACCAAATACATAATCAATAGGACTTTCTCTGAATTCAATTTCCTTTTCTGGTAAATGTAAGTTGGCTCTTAACTCCATATTGTGTAGTACACAACAAGTGTAAATAATTTGAGCTCCTTTTACAGGGTTATGCAATAAATTTTTAGGCTTTGACAAACATCTGAATCGGCCTTTAAGTATGCCATTACTGTATGCCATTAGTTCTTCCCATGACATTTCTTGCTCTAGTAAATTGTACATTGAATTTTTGTTCTACACTACCCTCTTGTGGATTATTGAAAGGGGTAAATAGCCACGGTTCCAGGGGATAACCGCTGTCCCCTGAAAGTGATTGAAAAAAAATTGATGAAAGCAACCCAAAATTCTCTGAATGTTTTACCTAATAAATGTGAATATCTGTCTTCTTGAGTGTATTCGTTTCTTGGATAATTGCGAAAATTGCTCATTTGACAAATACCTGAATCATGCACGGAGCCAGGATATCTAGCATTGCAGTCAATAATTTTAGGATAAGAGTCTGGAATTCGCAAAATAAATTAAATTTTATATTATTCAATTTATCCATTTTATATTCACCAGCATCTCATTTATAGAATATCTTCCCTTTCTATTTATGTAGACGAATGGAGGATGCTGAACATCGTTTATAGGTGGTGCAATTATTTCAACGTGTGTACCATCAATTACACCTATAACTCCTCTAATATTCCATTTTTCATAAAACCCTGAAGAAGGTATATTTTTTCAAACTTTACAGTTCAAAATGTATAAGATATCTATTACTCTTATTTTAGATTATTTTTTTCTGCAACATTAATAGGAAATTTTATCCAAATGGGGAATAGAAAATTGGTAACTGTATCAGTTATCTTAAAAATTATCCTAGAAATCATTATTTGATTTAGCTATAACCATACATTGCACCCCACAGGATTTTGAAACGAGCCACACATATACAGTGCTATTCACAAGTCCCCTCCGAGTCCGGTTCTGACCAATATTCAGCTATTAGTTGAAATTTTCAGCTCCAGATCAAAGTAAATATTTTTGTGGTGAAAAATCAAAGATATTTCGATTAAAGTGAACAGTTACTATCAAATTAGTGTTAACTACGAATCTAAGAAGTCTATATCCAGTAAGTCGATTCAGATAATACACAACAAAGTGGGATAATTTACAAAAACTAGCCATTTAATAAGTGGTTTGTCAAGAAATTGAGGTTCCACTTATCATTATTTCAAATGGGTACAGGGCCGAATTCGGATCCACCAAACATCTGAATTAATGGAAGCCCCTACCGGAAACCATATCAATTCATAAACTACCATGCAAAGCCAAACGAGAAACTACTCATCAGTCGTAAGCCAACCAGCCACTCCAAAATTCCCATCAAAATCTCAAGCAATCGTATTTAGCTCAATCGATGGCATTAAAATACATGAATATATGTTAGCCACAGGACCAGTAGTCAAACCAAAAAATATTCTTTTCTGTTCGCGAATCTCACATAACAGAATATGTATGTATCTAAGCAGTGCAAATCTAGTCGATGAATTTTTTCGTCAGCATGGCGCAATCACTATCAATAACAGAGACCAGTGCAAGACGCCTTATTACTCCTTTGGAGCGTCTAATCCTGTCAAACGTTTGTCCTTCTATACCAAATTCAATTCTGGAACAGAGTTTAACTAATAACAACCTAACATTATTGTCTCCTATATCCTTTTTAAAAGTCAATATTCCAAATCCCGAATATTCGCATATTTTGAGCTTTCGCAGACAAATCTATATATCTGCATCTGACAACCTTGTCATCCCTGAATTTATGCTTATCACCTATGAAAATACACAATACCGGATATATATATCCAGAGATATTTTCTGCTACAGATGTAACCAGCCTGGACACATATCAAACAAATGTACAACAGAAATCGGGCAATCTGAAACACAAGGTATACAAGATACATCCCAAATTCCTACTCCCTCAGACGAAAACAATTTTCCCGCTACTACTTGTCAAAATCGAAATATGGATATAGAAGTTTCAGATGTAGACGTAACTGGTAAGAGAAAAGCGGATGAGATTGTCATTCCTCCGTTAGAAACCCAAACAATTTTTACTCCTTTTATGGAAAAAGCCCAGGCATCTAAAAAACAAAAACCCGAACAGGACCAAACCAAAACTCCAACAAATACCCAAGTAAGTCTAGGTTCTACAAAAACATTTACCAAAGAACCCTCGACTAGCACAATCGCAACCGAAGATGAATCACAATCACAATTTCTTAAACCAATTGCGCCAAATAAAACTCAACACCAAAATAAAAAAAAAACTGCCATCAATAGAAACCTCCCCTGAAGAAAAACTCTTACCATCCAAGAGTTTTATTGAAGAGCATTCGAGCATGTATGGATTAAATTATTTTCAGTTCAAGGATTTTATAGAAAATGTCCAAGGTAACAAAGACCCATTAAATGTAGCTCACATATATACATCTGACGCCAATTCACTAACTATTTTGATGACTGAAGTTTACCCATATCTAACAGACAAAATTTATAAATCTCGCTTCACAAAAATAAGAAAAAGGTTATTGAAACTACTCATAGCTCAAGAAAATAAAAGTCACCCTCCTGCATCGGATACTAATAGTGATATCTCATCACAAGAAATTTATGAATACAACTTTCAACACCATAAACAAAATGTTTCCACTCTTACAGTGGAATTTAAATGGAGTCATTGCTAGATTAGAGATGTTAAAACTTCTTTTGTCTGAACAAGAACCAAAAATCATTTGCTTACAAGGATCAAATTTCAAAGACCAGTACGTTTACAAATTACGCAATTTTGCTGCCTTCCATAAAAACAGAGCAAATACGCTTAGAGCTAGTGGGGGAATAATAACATACATAGCAAATTCAGTTGTCGCAAACGAATTTAAGGTTTTTTCTGAATTGGAAGTTGTTGTTGAAATTCAATTGCCAATGAAAATATATGTCTGTAACATATATATCCCTCCAAATTTCAATCTCACTTATAAACATATGAATGATTTATTAAATCAAATACCCAAACCTAGACTGATAGTTGGTGATTTGAACAGCCACAATATAATTTGACACTCCTGAATAATGGTAAGAAAACAAGATTTAACGTTCAGTCTGGAACGTCCAGCGCAGTTGATTTATCTTCTGTATGTTCCTTGTGGTATATTATTCATTCTTTTTTT
>CAJUYG010005962.1:0-12917 GCA_910591675.1 Galerucella calmariensis
GTCGTCTTTGGGTAAGTTGTCTTTTTTGGGTAATTTGTCTTTATTGGATAAGTTGTCATTTTTGGGAAAGTTGTCATTTTTGGGAAAGTTGTCATTTTTGGGAAAGTTGTCATTTTTGGGTGATTTGTTATCATCATGTAAGGAGAGTCACAAGTTTATAGTATTTTACTGGGTAATGAATATATCTGCTATGTGTTATTTAATATGCTATCTATGTGTTCTTTAGTCATTGATTGTATCCATGCTCTAATTTGTAATTTATATGAATATATTTTATTTATGTTTTGTATGTGTAATGGGATTTGGTTGTATATTTTGGGGCCCAAGTAATTGAAACACCTCTGTCCAATTAACTTTTCTCTTTTAGGTAACAAATAGGTTTTATCTCTGTTTCGTGTAAAATATTCATGGTCTAATCGAGTTAGGCAATTCTCATTTATTTTAAAATATACTAATAATTTGAAAATATAGAGTTGTCTTACATCGAATAGCCCACTTAATTCAAATAGTTCCCCACTAGGAAACATTTTATTTTTTTTATAAATTATTCTTATTAGCCATTTTTGAATTATGTTCAAATTTTGTATGTGGCTGTTATTTACCCCTCCCCATCCGAGAATTCCATAATTTAGTTGTGACTGTATTAGTGATAAGTATATAATTTTTAGTTGCCTAGTACCTAAAAAATCTCTCAGATATTTAAATCTGCCAAGAAAACCTCTTAGTTTTTGTACTAAGGCATCAATGTGTAAATTCCACCTAAGGTGTCGATCTAAAACAATTCCTAGATACTTGACTCTATCTGTTTCTGGTATTGAAGTGTTTTCAACAGAAAGTGGTCCTAGGTTTGGAAGTCCAGTTTCATAGGATGTGAAAGGCATGTATTTGGTTTTTGTAACATTCATAGTAAGTTTATTGTAGTTAAACCAGTCTACCATTATTTTAAAATCTTTTTCAGCATCCTCTTTTAACTGTTCCCAAGTACTTGCTTTATAAAACATTGCCGTATCATCAGCAAAACTAATAACTTTTCCCTTTGTTGGATACGAAAGTTAATCATTTATATATAATAGGAAAAGAATTGGTCCAAGGACTGTCCCTTGAGGGACTCCACAGGTGATTTTTCTGGAATCGCTGATGACCCCATCAATGTTCACGAATTGTACTCTATTAATTAAGTAATCCTTAATAAAATTGTAGGTTATTCCTCTAATACCGTAACATTCCAGTTTTTTTAGTAGTTTTCCATGGTTGACAGTATCAAAGGCTTTAGACAGATCCACAAATATACACAAGGACGGTACTTTTCTATCTATAGCTTCATAAATATCAGCGGTAAGCGAACAAATCGCATCTTCTGTAGATTTACCTTTTCTGAAGCCAAATTGACTATTTGATATTATATCATGTTTGTTTAAAAAGTTCATTAACCTAATTTTAAATATTTTTTCAATTATTTTACTCACATTAGATGTTAACGTGATGGGTCGGTAATTACCTGTTGTCATTTTATCTCCAGCTTTATATAATGGTTTGATTAACCCAATTTTCAGGGCTGCAGGAAAGACACCTGAATCAAAACATTTGTTTGTTAAAGTGGCTAATGGTAGGGCAATTTCATCAGCTATTTCTTTCAAGGTTTCAGACCTAATCCCATCAATCCCTGGTGATTTCTTATTTTTTAAGGACTTTATAATTTCTTTAACCTCAATTTCATTTGTTGGAAATAAATATATAGTTTTTTCTATTGGCTGAATGATTTCATTAAAAGATTGTGGATTATTAATTCTATTAGCAAAACTCTCTCCTATATCACAGAAGAAGTCATTAAATTCATCAGCTATTTCTTTTTTATCAGAGATTATTTGATTATCGCTTTTTATAATTTTTTGGATTCTATTTTCAGTCCTTGTGCTGTTACATATACTTCTAACACATTTCCACAGAGTTGAAGATGTGTTGCCATTTTTTTCTATTAATGTATTATAATAGTTTTTTGTTGATTTTTGTATAAGTTTAGATAAATTATTTTTATATCGGGAGTATAGCATTTTTCTGTTTATATCATTGGGATTATTTTTAATATATAAATATAATCGATTTTTTTGATTTATGGACTTTAATAAACCTGCCGTAATCCATGGTTTTTTATTTTTATATATTCTTTTAATTTTGACTGATTTTGTACATTCATCAATTAGATTTTTCAGGACATTAATAAAATTTTGTGTTATTATATCAACATCCGGTTCATTGAATATTTTTCCCAGAGAAAAGGAAGATGCACAAGTAGAACCCAATGACAAAAACTTCCCACCACTAAAGAATAAGGAAATTGAAAATGAAATAATTACCATATCACAGAGATCCTTACATGCCCCTCCTACCCACACACCTAAAAAAAAGACATATAGTTCCGTGGCAGGGAGCTCTAAAAGAAAAATCTCTACTCCTAACCAGGATAGAGAAGTCCACAATAGCTGTCTCATCAGACATAATCGATATCCATCATCACCAGTAACCCAGAATGAATATTATTCACCAATCAATAAATCTACTAGACTTTCTTCAAAACAGGTAACACCAAATAGCTATCAGTATATAAAGTCAACTAATCCTAGTTCAAATTCCAATCATGAGTCTCAAAATTATGAGAATGTAATAGATATTGCTGATTATTTTAAAGACAGTAGTACTCCCTTAGAAGAGTTAACCAAATATGTTCAAATCATAAAAGAAAATATAAGAAATAGAAACAGTTCTCAGCATGACATACCCTCTCCCTCCGATGAGGAGATGTTCTAAAAATATATATAATCTTAATTGTAAATTTATAGTTTTGAGCAAAATAAAAAAGAAATTTAAGTAAGTTAGACATATATTAAAAATATAAGCCATTAGGGATCATAATATAATGCTAAAGTTTAATAGTTAAAGTTCACTATAATACAGTGGAACATGAGAACTGTATTTTCAAATAAACATAATATAGAATACTTACTTCATAACGTGGATCCTGAGGTGGTCATTCTACAGGAAACCTTCTTAAAAACCAATAGTAAATGGAAAATAAGTAAATATCAGTCATTTAGAATAGATACATCAGAAGGACGATATGGCATAGCAATCAATGCCAAATCTAATCTATCACCAAAACAATATACTCTAGATTTAAAAAATAAACCATATGGGGTGCTTATACAGGCAATATTAATCAAAGATTTACTAATCATTAATATTTATAAACCATTTAACGCTAAACTAAAGAAATCATTTATTAACGACATAAGTAGGGAGAACAAAAACATTAAACAAATCATTTGGGGAGGGGATTTCAACTCAAAAAACACTTTATGGGGTAGCTGCAGCAATAATTATAATGGAAATATTTTAGTAGATCAATTGCTTGAACAACATTATATATGTCTTAACGACGGATCAGCCACCAGGATTGGCGCTCCTGGACAGAACAAAAGAGTTACGGATTTAACATTTTGCACTGCAGAATTAGGGCTAAATATCAACTGGTATACTCTTCCTACGGACAAAGGCGATAGTGACCATTATCCAATAGTAATAGAATCCAGGATACAAGGGCTTGATAATATACAATACAACACAATTGAAACCTCCAGGGTATTCAACTTTAAACTAGCAAATTGGAGGGAATATTACAACACATTAGATAAGCTAAAATTCAGATCAAAATATATGGCATCAATTTTCAACAAGAAATGCTTGGATATATATTGTATTAGTTTCTTATGAAAGAATTATAATAAATTGTCAAAATATACTATGTTATCAAGTTATTGTTTCTCATTACAAAGAAAAACGTGTTGTGTGTTATAAAACAAAAGAAAGAATGTATTTTCTACAGCGCATGACCTAAACTCGCGGCGCGCGCTGATGTTACGAATCCCCAGCGACAGGATCCGATGTGTGAGGGACACAGGCGTAACAATATTAAATAAATCAAAATGGACACAACACCAGTGCCTCACTTGTGTCAACTACCATGAAGCTACTCCTGAAGGGAAAATTGGTTTAGAAGGAGATCTCAAAGAACATTGCGACGAAAGGAGGAATTAGAACAAGCCAAAACAGCTGATAAGGAAAAAGCAAATACTGATAAATCGTTCATGTCAGTTTCATTCGATTTACAAAGTGTACTACAAATTCCATCATCAGAAGTGTCTTTGACTTATTACATGCGAAAACTGACTTTGTACAATCTAACGGTGTACGAAGCTGCATCACCTAACCGAGCATTTTGTTTCTGTTGGACGAAAATCAATGGTAAAAAAGGAAGTTGTGAAATTGGAACGTGTTTACTCAAATATATTGAGAAGTTACCTCCCAGCATTAAAAGCTTATCACACTTTTCATACACGTGTGGAGGTCAAAATCGAAATCTGTAGATATTTGCACTACTACTATATGTAGTTGGAAATTGGCACCTTGAAGTTATTGAACAAAAATTTTTAGAAAGTGGCCATTCGTTTATGGAAGTTGACTCCATGCACAGCGCTATAGAGCGTGAAGAGAAATTTTTATCAGTATTTTGGGTAAACGATT
Source organism: Galerucella calmariensis (assembly GCA_910591675.1). Taxonomy (NCBI): domain Eukaryota; kingdom Metazoa; phylum Arthropoda; class Insecta; order Coleoptera; family Chrysomelidae; genus Galerucella; species Galerucella calmariensis. The sequence goes on from CAJUYG010005962.1 coordinate 4,579, forward strand.
TTTTTCTAAAGAAAAATCAACGTATTATTTTCTTATTTTGATGTCTGCGAACTTCTTGGGATCGATTATTTAAAGGCGCAATCAGCAGAACGAGTCGTTAAAGGATTTGCAATAGCAGGGATTAATCCTACTAGGAGAGACATTTGCAATGAAGAGGATTTTCTAAACGTTCAAAATCAAGGAAGGTTTTGAACCCCACAGCCAATAAATATCAACGCAGAATAAGGACACGAAAACCGTCATCCAAATGTGCCATTAGCTGTTGATCCAGATGATATTGCACCGATACACACTGTAAATAGAAAAGTAGATACTGTTATGTATTTGTCACCCGACCAAAAGTGTCAGTCAGACAGCCAGCGGTAGGGATCGTTAGTTTTGTCAAATGTATCTTAAAAATATGAATTACAATTCAATTCAGAACCCACGGTGTTTCATTTAATACGTAGAAACATAATATTTTGGCGACGAGGATGGGATACGAGTTGAAATTGAAGTCGTTTCTCAATACAGAAACACCAAATCAAGACGAGCGTCTGGCAGCAGAACATATTGAGCCAATAAAAACGCCTGTCGGATCCCATAATAATTGTCGCAAACCGATTGGTTGAAATTTGAAATGTAATGTCACTTGTCATACTCTTGTGGTTGTAAATACGAGGAGCTTTTATAGTTGATTTTGCGATTTTGGTACTTGATTTGTTCGTTGATTCGAAAATATTACTAATTGTGATCGAAATGAGTGATAAAATCTCAGCAGTAAGTTGTTATGTATGTGAAAAACAGTTCTCGACAGCAGGGAATTTTAGAAGACACTTTAAAACGAAACATCTTCAGGATTTCAAAGAAAAGTCGGAGTTTTCCGGTGGAAATAAAGAAGGTTTGTATTACGAATATCTGGAAATAATATATTTTTTCATGTAGTGGTAATAATATTATTAACATATTATAAATAGACAAATTTGTATATTTTAACAAAAATTTTTGTTAGGTTGGCGAAGTAGGTAATGAGCAAAAAAAAATTGAAGAATTAATGAAAATGAAAAAATATTTTGCTTCCATTGCAGATTATGATAAACCAAAGTTTTCAAAGTCAAAACAAGATATTCAAAAGGATCATACTGTTTGTCATATATGTAACATAACGTTTGTGTCAGCATCAAATTTTAGAAGGCATTTAAAAAATGAACATACCCAACAGAACAAAAGGAATAGCATAATTCCCAAAATATCTAATGATGTGGATAACTCTGGCATGGAAGGTTTGTACCTACTTTCTCTTGAGTGAGCGATTAAAAAAATGTCCAGAAAAATTATCAAATATTGACCTAGACAGTGAAGAGTTATAGATAGATACATAGATATACTGAATTTAAACTAGACTCCTATATAACCTTATTCACTTTTTGTTTGCATGCATTTTCTCGTATTATTATACAATTACAAATTGTGGTAATTTAGAGAAAGGCCTGACTACCAGTCTGAATTAGATCCCGTACTTTAAAAAGACCGTCTCCATCATAGATAACCCAGTTTTGTATAAGTAGTATGTACCTAGTATGAATATAAGTTACACAGTTCTTAATAGCATTGAAAATTTGAATTTAAAATTATGATTATTAAATATTGGTTTATTTACTTTTCTATATATAACTTATATATTTTATCCTAGTTCACCTTCTATAAAGCAGAGAGATTATGTTCTTGCACTTCTATATTTATTTTTTCCTTTCTAGACTTAATGAACCTAAATGTTGGTGAACAAGTTCAAAATATTTGCTACATATGTGGAACAGATTTTCTATCAGCTCAAAGTATGAAAAAGCATTTGAAAATTCAACATAATATCGTTGAATGTTCAAAGTACAGGTTAAAATGCATGGAACCCTTTTGTAATTTTAAAAGTAATAGATTGTAATAGATTCGACATCATTTGGAACTTAAACATGACAGCAAGAAGTAGAAGAGCTAGAATTTAAAGATTTGAAAGGTTTGTAGAGAATAGGGGTACAATCTCTCCTATTTTATTGTTATTTTTGAAATAATGTCAACTAATCCTTTTGTAGTTACAACACCTCGAGATATTATAATATTTTGCTATAGCCAAAGGCACTCTTATCGTGCGGGTTCAAAGGTCACTAACCATATGTATCAAATCAGAAAACACAGAGGTTATAAAAATGTGAATTACACTAATTGACAAATTTCCACTTCTTCTTTCATTCTCGAAATAATCCATCAAACTAAGTACCATTTTTTTGCTTGAGGATACAAAAAAACGGAAAATTGCTACTTATTATTTATATTGTCACTTTGAATTGTCAAAGTGACAAAACAGACATATTTAAATAAAAACTCTGCTGGTGAAAGACTTTTTAGAATCGCTGAAAACTAAATACATATCCTTCTTTTTCCCGTCAAAATTGCATAAGTCTGTCTTATTCATCTCACGGATTTCATTTGGAAGTTATAATTGAACGCAATAAAAGAAAACAAAAACTGTGAGTATATCTTTGTTGAATCGTATGACCCGCACGATAAGACTGCATCTGACTATAATAGTTTAGTGACTTCACTGTGCACTATTTAATTTTTTCCTGCACTTGATAGTGGACACTATTTTTTCTAAATTACTAGCACAATTATTTACCTACTTCTTTTTTAATTAATTATTTTCAGAACATTATATTGTTTCCTACTTTAAATATCTAACAGTGTTTATTCAGGATGTTTCACTTTCTTAAAATTTTACAAAATATCTTGTTAAGAAGCACTGTATATTTTGAATTAAAGTAAAAATATTTTCAGAGAAATTTAATTTCACGAGAATTCCTGGGTATTTAAAAATTTAATATAATAATATTCTGGGATATTTCACACATTTCATACTATATTTTAAATGTTTTTAGCAGATTTCTACAAATGGAAAACATCGGAACAAAGTCATTCCACAGCTATGTGGATTAAGGCTTGTGGTACAAAGAATCAAAGAAAAGGCACACCTATTTATTTTTATTGCAATAGGAGTGGAAAAAGAAGAGTACTTGATGAAGATAAAAGAAAACGTGCCGTGAAGTCACAGGGTTCCTGTAAAATTAATACTTCTTGCACATCTGCAATTATTCTCAAACATGTTGCAGAGGGCATCAAAATAAAATATTTTAAGACTCACTATGGCCATGACAAAAAAATGGTTCACATCCCATTATCCACAGATGATAAAAATATAACTGCTGCTTAGTTAATACAAGGTAAAATCACTAGATCCATTCAATATGCTTTTTAACAGCATTCTATATTTTTTAGGAGTTTCTCACATTGATATATTAAAGAAAATAATACAAAGTGTTGATGTTAATTTTGAAAGAATACATTTGACGACCAAACATGATATTCATAATATCATGCAATCATATAACTTGCATGAGCCAGCTATAAAACATCAAAATGATTCACAGAGTGTAGATTTGTGGGTAAATGAAGTACAATCTAGCAGTGAAAATTGCATTTTATTGTACAAAAAACAAGGGGAACATTGTCCAGACTTTTCTTTAAATAGGAAGCCTTTTTATTAGGTTTAATGACTAACTGTCAAGGTGAGATATTGAAAAATTTTGGGAATGGAGGTATCGTATGCATGGATGCTACACATGGAACAAATCCATATGTTTTCAAGCTAGTTTCCATTTTGGTGGTGGATGATTTTGGTGAAGGTTTTCCAGTAGCATATTTATTTACAAATGGGGAAGATTATGTAGTTCTAAAATACTTTGTAGCTGCTGTAAAAAAAAGCCGTTGGGCTGCTTCATTTAAGAGTGATGATGCGGAACAGTATTTTGCAGCCTGGAGCACGGTTATGGAATCTGTCAACACAAAAAAACTTTTATGTATGTGGCATGTTGATAGAGCATGGAGGTCCAAAGTAATGGCCATAAAAGACAAATCAAAACAAGCTCAAGTAAAAATACCCAAGAAAACTTTTGCTTTACTCAAATTAATTCAAAAATTTTTTTTCTAAGATATACAAAATGCTATGTACCCTGAGACAAGAGCCAGATTCCACCAAGTTTAATGAATTATTAATAGGATTTATGGATATATTATCAAGAGACTCAGAGAGACTATTTAAGGATTATTTTGAGAAACAGTATATGTCAAGATGTTTTGTATGGGCTGCTTGTTTTCGAGTGGGATCAGGAATTAATACAAATATGTATCTTGAATCTATGCATAAAGTTTTAAAATATATCTACTTGAAAGGTAATTTATTTTTCTCGTAGTTCATACTTATAGTTAACTAATGTATATTATTTCTTAATTTAGGTGTTACTTGCAGAAGATTAGATAAAACTGTGCATGTTCTATTACAATATGTGAAGGACAAACAATTTGAAAGAATTATAAAGTTAGAAAAAAGCAAAGTCACAACGAAAATAAGCAGGATCAACAAGAGCCATATCAATGCCATAAATTCAACAAATATGGTGGTTTCTACTTCTGAAAATGGATGGATTGTAACATCCAAAGATACTTCATATATTGTGAAAGTTAATGAGTTGCAGGAAGGTCATACCTGTAAATTGAAATGTTCCTCGTGCTTATCCTGTGTACACATGTATATATGTACTTGCATGGATTTTGTTATTAATTATAATATGTGCAAGCATATTTATAAGATATGTATGAATTTACCTAGGGATATTAGCATATTTGATGATGATGATAAAAGCCATAATGAGGAGCTAATATATCATTTATCATCATTAAGAAATCCTAATATAAATAAAATTGACAATAAAATTAGGAAGAATATTGATTATCTGCATTCTTTTGATTGGGGGAATATCACAGATTCAGATATAAAAAATAAAATTAACAGCCTTCTTCTCTCTGCTGTAAACTTAGCTGGCACCAAACCTCATGTAGGATTTACAGAGTCTCCAATTAGTAAGTCCTGTCCAGCCAATAAAAAAATTGAGGGTCAGAATCGGTGAGTTTATTTAAATAAGCTTGTGTTTAAAATGAGTTTAAAATATGTTTTTTAGTTTTTTTTCTACAACAAAAAGGAAGACATCTGTCCCTAGTCTAGCAAAACCAACCCTACAAGAGAAAGAAGATATACAGCAGCAATTGGAAAAATCTTTTATAAAATTCAGTTCCTAAAACAAATAGGTACAAGTTATTCATAATCGTTTTGGAATTGACTACTTGCAACTCAGAAGAATAAATATAGTGGTCTCGCTTTTCTGTTTAAATTGAATCATAATTGTATAAACTCTCAAAATTCATCAAGTTTATTAAGCTGAATTTTCTCATTCCAAGATTGCACCCACGTTGTAATCTCACTTTTTACTGTGGCAATGCAAGACTTAACATTCTTTCTCATTCTCCAATACACATGATATGCTCAAATTTTAATCAAATTGCAAATGACTGCGACCTTCGCTTCAATTCACTCATGCACATTATCCATAAATCTAATCGGAGTTTTTATTTTAATTTACAGTTAATGTAGGTTTTTAATTAATGGTTGTATAAAATGATTACATTATTTGTAATATTTTTGTTATATTATAGATAAATCACAATTCAGATATACTGGGTGTCTTATTATATTCTGACTGTTTTTAAGAGCTTATATCTTCGAAACGTTTCTAGATAATAAGATGCGGTTTTCACAGTTAGGTTTAAAATTACCGTAAGTTTTGTTGTGACATATTTATATAAATGGCCTACTTCCGGTTTACCCGCTAGAAAAGTGGCGTATTTTCAAAATACAGTATATGTAATTTTTTAAATTGATTTATATTTAGCAATTTCTTAAAAGATGCATATTTTTACTTCATAACGGTACCTCAAAGTTTGAAATCGGTGCACAGAAAGCGAAGTTAGATAACTTTAACTGGGATACTGTAATGATTCAGATATGTTATTAATAAATAATAATCAAGGAGGCGTTAATATGTCACATCACAAAAATATTGCGATCATTGACAGAACGTCACGTTGTGTTTTATATTCAATAATATTGAAGTGTTTAATGTCTCAAAATGCAGTATACAGCAAAAGAAAAATCTCAAACAATATTTTTATATGCCGAAAACTCAATCCTATGTTCAGACTAGAAGACGATTTAGAAGACAGTTCAATAAAAATCCTCCTGCTACAAATACTATTAAAACATGGTTAACCAAATTTAGGAATACTGCTTCTATATCTAGAAAAAAGAGAACTGTAAATGGAAATTTAGAATGAGTGTTATCTGTTTATGAGCTTGTACAGAGAAATCCGAAAATTTCAATTAGAAAAATAGCATCAAATTTTTTGGAAATGGACAAAACTAAAGTTTTCAGAATTCTAAGAGTTCTCAAATTTAAACCTTGAAAATTCAAGTTCCACAAAAAATTAACGATCGGGACCATAATAAAAGAGTGTTCATGTGTGAAACTTTAACAGATTTGTACAGAACATATCCAAATTTTAGAATTATTATGTCTGATGAGGCTGCGTTCCATATAAATGGAGGAGTTAATGAACATAACTGTAGAATTTGGGGATTAGAAAATCCAAGAGAATTTCATCAACATGAAAGAGATTCTCCTTAAGTTGATGTTTGGTGTGCGGTGTCCCGTGAAAAATTATATGGGCCTTTCTTTTTTGCAGAAAGTACAGTTTGTGGTAATAATTATACCAATATGTTGGAAAACTTTTTTTATCTCCAGCTAGAACAACAATGTTTACTTTCAACAAGACGGGGCTCCACCCCATTATTCCAACATAGCAAAAGATTCTGTTAACCAACAATTTGGAAATAATTGGATTGGTAGGAGTGGTCCAATAGAATGGGCTCCAAATTCTCCAGACCTGACTGTTCCAGATTTTTTTGTATGGGGATATGTGAAAGATAGAGTCTACAACCCGATGCCTGCTACAATTGAAGAATTGAAAAATAACATAGGGCATGTAATGGAAAATTTTCCTCTTGAAATGCTGATACCAGCATTTGACAACTTAATGGTTCGATTCCTCAAATGTATAGACCAAGAAGGAAGACACATCGAACATTTGTTTTAGAGTGTCCTAAAACATGTTCTTATTTGTTTTTTACTGTTCACTTTTAGTTACTAGCCAATAAGGTTTTTGTTCATGACATTTTCAACTTCATACCTGAATCATTACAGTGTCCCAGTTAAAGTTATCTAACTTCGCTTTCTGTGCACCAATTTTGAACTTTAAGGTACCGTTATAAAGTTAAAATATGCATCTTTTAAGAAATGGCTAAATATACAGGGTGTTCCATTTAAAAAGTTACATCTACTGTATTCTGAAAATACGCCCCTTTCTAGCGGGTAAGCCGAAGGTAGGCCATTTATAAAAATGTGTCACAACAAAACTTACGGTAATTTTAAACCTAACTGTGAAAACCGCATCTTATTATCTAGAACCGTTTCGAAGATATAAGCTCTTGAAAACAGTCAGAATATAATGAGACACCCTGTATTATCAGTTTTTATAGTTTTCTCTATTTTGTATTACTTTTAATAATTTGTATGTTATATACTATATGATTGTTAATCTTGTATTACTTATGTTGCTACTTTCTAATAAATAAAATGTTCTGTAAATGGATTTTCTGTTGGACAATAAATTAATATTATTATCTCAATTTCATACAAAAATGTATTACAATAATAATATTGGCAATGAAAATAAAAATAACACATATTAAATTCAAACACTTTATTACAACAATAACTAAATTGACAAAGTTACAGTAGTTGTTTTTGTACAGATTTTCGAGTTACTGTCAATAAAGTAGTAAATATGTAGATCAGTATCCATTGCGTAAGCCAGAAGATATTTTTGCAAGTTTGGCAGGTGGTAAAGAATTTACGGTTTTAGATCTATCCGGTGCTTATCAACAGTTGAAAGTACACCCAGATTTTCAAAAATACTTAACCATCAATACACATGTCGGAATGTTTCAATTTACCAGATTAACTTATGGAATATCATGTGTGCCAGCTATTTTTCTGTTATGGATCAGATTTTGTGTGGTCTCCAAAACGTAAACTGTTATCTGGATGATATACTTATTGCAGGAAAAACGTTGCAGGATGCACAAGAGAATGTTAATCTTGTATTGAAAAGATTAAATTCATATAATGTAAAAGTTAATAGTGAGAAATATAAATTTTTTGAGTCACAACTGGAGTATTTGGGTCATAAAATTGACAGTGAGGGTGTCCCAACCCAGGAAAAGCTACGAGCAATAAATGATGCACCAGAACCTGTGTAATGATATTCATTATTTTAGATATTTAGTAATATATATTTCA
>CAJUYG010005963.1:0-12916 GCA_910591675.1 Galerucella calmariensis
ATTTGTTTTTAAAAAAGCAAGTTTCGAATATTAAAATATAATTTACGTCTACGTTCCGGCTCTTGTTCAATTGGATCATCTACAATTATACATGTAATTAATTACAAAAACCTATAGAATAGAAAAATATTTAATAACCCATCCTGATTAATATTTTCAGAGCTAGATGTACAAGGTACAATTATATCACTGACAGAAGGCTCAGCTATTTTGTGTCCTTCTACCATGACGGGCTTAATAATCGACAAAATATTTTCATCAACTTCGCTAAGTACTTCTTCTGGACCACCACCAGTCGCTCTGCGATTTCTTAACACTTGGGCTTGTTTTTGCTTAGTTCTGGAGCGTATATGCTGCCATGTCTGTAAATATGTAGATTATTTAAACTTAATAACTTACAGAACTTTATTTTACGTTTCGAATTAAGATTAATGAGATATAATACGTACCGATCTCCACATTTTCCAATTTCTTGGCAGCCAGGTATGCTGTTTAAAGTTGAAGCTATGGCCTCCCATTCGGCCCTTGCAGCTGCGTGTGTAAAATTGCTGTCGAATTTTCCACTTATCAATTTAGGTTTTTCCTTCATAATTTGAATAAGAGTGGCTTTTTGTTCATTTCCAATCTTCATAATTTAAATTCAAATTCAAAACACAGAACTAGAAACTATCTTGACATTAATGTCAAAATACGTTGAAATCGCGGTGTTGCCGTAGCTAGTCGCTCGTGATACAGATTTGCGAGTGCAGTGGTACATGAGAATCTACAAATACCACATCGCTGCCAATCAAATCACTCCCTTTCGAGATCGTTCGCTTGTGAGAGGAGTGAGTTGAGAATACCGGCCCAGTTTTTGAACCGTATGTTCATCCTTAACGAAACACGGTTATTTTCAAATTGCAGAATTGGTAATTTAAGCGCCTCTAAATTATTCAGTACTTTATATACTGCTGGCTTGCGAGTATTTTTCTTTATTTCTGTGGAAACTATTTCATCTTCCCTTGTAGGCTGAGCTTTATTCTGACGAGTTTTTGACCTCGTTATTGCTAAAACGTGAGGGTTAACCTTATCCTTTTCCCCTAAAATGGCATGCATCTCATCAAAATAAGGAGGGGGTCTCTTTTTTCTACACCTGTTGTATTAAAATGTTTTATGTAATTCAAATAGGTCCTTTGTAGATTTGCAAACTTTTGTCTGCACTTTTCAGCCCCATCGCGTACTTCGTTAATATCAAAACCAAAACCTTTCAATTCAGCAGCAATCTTTTGCCATAACGATTGTTTAAGAGTTTTCCTATTATTAAATTTATCATTATATTTTGTTCTTAGTTCTAAAAATTTTATTGTAGCTTCTCTTGAATTTAGTGCATTATTCTCTTTGGATACAAGGTATTGTTGGTTGTAATTGTTTCTTGTGCAGATTGTCCCAATAAGGTCTGCACGTATATTGACGCCGCTGCTTCATCTGAAATAGAATACAGTCTATAATCATATAAATATGAATTTTTTACTTGAAAAGATTTACCATTTAATAGAATGTTTGCTTCTTCAAGCGTTACCACAGCTGTCACATCATTACCTTCATAATTTATTGTGATTTCAACCATTTCTTTTTGCTCTACCTCCATTTTTTTGATTTATTTTCAAATAACTATCTTTTTATATTTCTTTAGGTTATGTGATTATAAATGTCAACCGTCAACCGCTCCCAAAAACACCTTACTCACCACGGTCCATGAATTCGCGTACCGTTGAAGTACACTCAAAAACAAAAGTTTGAACCGACCTGTCGCGAAAACGTTACGGTCCCGAGAAATTGTGTAATGTTGAGTCAACAGTACCTCGCAGCAAAACGCCTGTTGACTTTTTCTGGAAATTGGGTATGTTGTTCACGGAAAGTGTGAGGATTTGTGTCACTCCAATACCTTACAATTTGTGTATTCACATTTCCAAATTGTTTTTGTGTAATGTGGGTTTTGACTAATTTTATTTGTCATAAATTCACAGAATTCAAGTCTTCTGTCGGGGTCGTCATCCGAAAGGTGGTGCACCATTTTTAACTTGTATGGATGGGATTTATTTTTAGCCAGCACTCTCTGTACTGGAGTGTGTTCATAAACGTTACAGAGTACACATTTCCCACACTTTTTTGACAACCATCGTTCATAAATGAAATTTTTGTTATTCTGTGACTACTTTCCCAGCGTTCATAAATATACTTTGACATTTCCAATGTACACATTTTTAGACCGCGGTATGGAGCGTGGAAATATTTTATCGACTTTGCGCTCTTCAAAAATGAGAAATAAGACGTAGTTTTTGTAACCGGCTGGTTACCTAGAAACAAGAGAGTACAAATACGAAATTTTTGAAAGAAAGAAACCCTTCCAATACAATCTTCACACATGTCTCGGCATTTTTCATAATTCTCTAAAATATTCCATAAGTGGTTTCCACACTGTATATGTTCTTCAAATATTTATTTATAAATGTGGTCGATAGCTCAGTGGTAGAGACACTTAAACCTTGCGCGGACGGTCGAGGTTCGATTTCCAATTGAATTCTTTTTATTCATAGTCGTGGGAAAAATATAGTCTTTTACTTTTGTAGAAGGCCATGATTCTACACTCGTTGGAAAATATGCTATTCTTCACGATCATATATAATGATGGACAAATTATTCTCACATAAGTATTTAGCTGAATAATGATATAAATTTTTCACACCAGTGAAGAATGAAAAAAAATTCACTCTCGTTAGTCAATCACATTTTAAGATTATCAGAAATCACGCCAAAATTAATAAATCAAATCGTCTCTTCTACAAAGTCGAATAATATTTAGGAAAATATTTCACTATAATAGATATACATGTATTAAAACGGTAACAGAACCAAATAAATAAACTCTACTTCATTTTAACGATATGACTGGAAGAAAACATAAAGTAGGTACATAACATTCAATATACATTCGAAAAAATAAAATAAAAGATTTTGACCAGAACGATCGATTTGTGGGGGAAGAAGTCTCGCACCATATTAGGTGCAGACATCAATTCAACCTAAAATCAGTACCATCCGTCTCCTAATTATTATATCTTATTTGAATATAAAAACAAATGCTATGATTTCGTAATCGCATATTAATTGAAACATAGTCGCTACAAAAAAGTGACTGATACGTTTGAAAGTAAAAAATATCGCTATTTTCGCAAAAATTTGCTACGAATATGGCAACATTAGACTTACAGAAAGAATTGACCTTTACCCTGACGTCATACCCAGTCATACCTGCTAATTGCTACTAACCTCGCGAAATGAATCAATGAGTCCAAAATGGCTACTTTCACTTTGTCGTGTGCGTTCACTGCTTGTTTATCTTGTCAGTATTTTTTTGCGTTATAAATAACTAAATATTGCTGTTGGTTGAAGTCAATTATTACTGTTCGAAAATTTAGATAACATTCCTATAATATCTACTGAAAATTATTTTGTCTGCCAATAATAGGTATACACAAAAAAAAATTCTGTAACCATTAACAAAAGTAGAAATTTAGGTATACGAATATTTCATTTGAATGAATCTATTCAAATTTAAAACAGCACATAATTTAGGGCTAACAAAAGCCATTGGTTAGCATAATAAAAAATAATAGTCATGGGTAATAGAGGTTTATATTCAATGTACACTATTTTTACATCCACTGTCATTCCGAAATTCACCATACAAATATATATTGAGTATCTTAATAATCATCGTTGGATTCGAAGAGAAACTGTTACCTGCAAAAATAGTTAGTGGTTTCACGTCAATATCACAAATAACTTTTTCTCTATCATACCACTTCCAAATAAGAGCCTCAGTACGGTGCACACATTTTGTCCACATGTTAGGTGTACATTGCTCTTAAGCTTCATTCCACATTCCTACTACTTCCTCGTCACTGCATCCATCTCTATCAATATGTTTATTGTAGTATCATTTACAGTTAGCCCAAATTAGCTCAATGGCATTAAAATCGCAGTGTTATGGTGGTAACCTTAATACTTCGTGTCCATGTTCTCTTATTATTTCATCTATAGAATAAACATTTTGCTTTCTATGTATCTTCTCTACTTGTAATAACTCTGGTTTTGTCATTTTTGGATTAAAATTAATTTTATTTTCTTTCAGCCAACTTGCAATTTCCGGTTTTTTTGTTGATGTGGATGGCTGTTTGCTCAAAATTTCACTGTGGTGTGGTGCATTGTCCATTATTATTAGTGATGGTTCCTCTAAATTACGCGTTGCCTGTGTCTTGATCCATTTAGTAAATAATACACTATTTATTTCTCCATGATAATCCATAGTTAAAGATTTTCAACAGAAAACCATACTTGCTTCTGTAACAAACCCTTTTGAAGAACCTGCATGAACAATGATAAATCTTCTTCCATCACTTCCTTCAGGTTCACGAACACTTTTAATATTATCATCTTGCCAACTTCTTATTTTACTTCCTTTGGAATAAATCCATGTTTCATCTAAGAATATTATTTCTCTTGAATAAGCACTAGTTAAATTTTCCATATATTTTCTCAAGAAGCAAGCTCTGTGTGAAACAATATGGTTACGTTAAATAAGGGCTCTTCGGTTATCTTTTTTAAATTTAAACTTTTAAAGTTATTTTAATTGTTGAGCTTGTAATATATAATATAGGTTAATAGTTGTTTGATACACGATCTATCATTATAAATCAGCATAACCTCACTATTAAGTACCACGTGTTCTGAACGCTTTGTTTATTGTTTCAGCACAGGGCTGTTGTCAAAATAGTTTGTGCCGTCACGTTCAGAACACGTGGTACTTAATAATAAGGTTATGCTATAATGATGGATCGTGTTTGAGTTTTGTTGGTTTTGCTCAAAAGTTATTTTAATTGTTGAGCTTGTATATTTAATAATATATAATATAGGTTAATAGTTGTTTGAAAATTATTGATCGTGTTTATTGTTTTTCCTCAGGGGTATTGTAAACTGTCGTGAACATGCCCTATACTCTATGAATCAGAATAATGACTAGGGATGGTAAACTCTATTCCGATTCTACTCGAGAATCGAGTTTTCTCGTAAAATAATCGATTTTCAGGGATCGACCTTTAGTGTCTGGAGCCGATTAAGAATCGATTCTTGACATTGGATTTCAGGTGACTAGTTTCAAGTTCCATGAGCCTTGCGATAAAAAGTCACACAAACAAAAGTTGATTTCTTGTTTATAATAAATATTATTTATTTCCAATATACAGTGAGACCCATTTTTAATGAAAACACCCCCCTAAAATTTGGAGTTGTAAACAGATTTTAATAATTTTTCTCCTCTCTCCCTGAACTTCTTAACCCGGAGAGAGGCTACTACAATCAGAAGAATCCGAATCAGTCATACCAAACTCTCACACGGATATCTGATGTCTTCAGGAAATCGTCCCGTTTGCAATAGCTGTAACGATATTATGACCGTTCAGCACATACAATTTTCTGCTATATATAAACAACTTGATCTTGGGCCCAACCTCAAGGAAATGCTCCACTGCCCTACCGAAATCAAGAAAGTCTTACAGTTCCTGAAAGCTACCAACCTATACTGTAAAATCTAATTTAAATATTTCTAATAATTATGTAAATATCTGTATTTATTTTTTCTGTGCCAATGACCAGCGCTGTCGAGGCACGTTAAGCTAAAATAAAAAAAAATTGAAATGTCAAGTACTAAAAGATCTATTTTGGGACAAAATTTGAAATGTTCATTCCAATTTTCAGGGCATACTACGATATTTTTTCTATCACCCTATATCAACAGATATAGCCATGAGAATATTTTTTTATGATTTCAACAATAAAGTGCCGCCAGATGAAAAAAAAAACAAATAGCGTGAATTTTTTTAATGAAAATAACGGAATTACTCACACAATTCAACTAATAATGAAGGAAAAAATTTTAATTATAGTTAGTATATTTACTATAAGTTTGCAATTTTGACATTTGTAGTAACAATTGCAGGCACTGAACAAAATCCAAATATCCAAAGTGTGAATGGAATAATTAATCATATAAAGGGGGGTTTTACGGTCCAAAAGTTGGCTACCGTGTCCGGGGTTGCCAGACTTACGTTGTAAAAATCAGACAATTTTATCAGATTTTCTTGTGTTGGTTTGTCGTTTTTATTCGCATTTTATGGTTTGTTATTTACTGTGAAAGATATAATCTGTTATTTTCACAACTACTTAAAAGAGAGTATCGAACACTGCGTCGCAATGCATGAGTCTTTATCAAGTGGTTGCAAGGAGATAGTAGCATCCCTAATATCATTTTTTGAGAGATAACGAGATAACGGTGGACCGCTAATTCATATTACTTCTGTGAGAGATGTAAGTTTTTAATAAATACATTGTTACTCAATACTGCAATAACAACAACGTGTGCATGAAGATAACATTTTTCAGTTAAACTTATGGTTTCAAACTTGGACATCTTGGAATTTATTTATTTACTCATCAAAATTTTATAATTTTCGCTTTTATTTTTGAGTTGAATGTAATCATACAATAAACAACTTATCAACATCATTTTATGCCCACTGCTGGAAAAAAATTACAACGTTGCAACGATGTAAAGCATGTCATGTTTTGTTATTGCAAACTTATCGTAAATTAAATATAACGTAACTATGAAAACTAATCATTGAAATGTTTCGATTCAGTGCAACAATTAATTCAAACTCATATTCTAGGAGCCTCTACTAATCCACCACGTATTTCGATACATTTGTCGTAGCGCTTACAAATGTTTCTGATTATGTTCCTTTGTTCATGTGGGGCAATATCTGCACATACCTGTCGAACTCTTGCACAAAGTTCATTTCTATCTCTTTAGCGGTTTTTGTAAATCTTTTGTGTGAGAAGTCCCCAGAGAAAAAAGTCTAAAACTGTGAGGTATGGAGATCTATGAACGGACTACCGCGGCCTATCCATCAGTTTGGAAAATGTTCGTTAAGCCATTGCCTGACAGCTCTGGCAAAATGAACTGAACACCCATCTAATTGGACAATTAAATTTGATCGTTCATTGATTGGCAGTTCGTGAATAGCATCCCAAAACTCTGTGTTTAAAAATTCTTGAAACCCCTGCGCATTAATGTTTTCCTAAAAAAAGAAAGGACCAGTAATTCGTTCGTTCAATATCCCACACCAGACGTTGATTTTTGGGAATGCTGGCTTTTACAGTTTATTACCCAGTTAGCATTATTCGCTGCCCAATAGCGACAATTCTGTGATGACACTACTCCATTTGTAGTGAAAGTGGCTTTGTCGGTATATAAAATATCTTGTAGGAAGTTTATATTGTTTAAATATTCCCCTTAGGCCCATAAACAATATTCCAGACGTCTTGCTTCGTCGCCTTCTTGCAGTGTATGTGAAAATTTTGGCTTGAAAGGTTTAATATTCTTCGCCCTGAGACATCTCCGAATAGTTTATCGTGGAATATTCAAATTTAAGGTGGCATTCCTTATACTGGCATTAGGATTATTTCCGAAATAATCTAAAATGATTTGATCATTCCTGTCATTCCTGTTTCGTCTTTGTACAGGATTACTTTTAAACATCATTTTTGATACTGCACCAGTTTCATTGAATATTTCATTTATTTTATTTACCGTACCGCAGCTAATACGAGGACGACTGGATGTCTCTCATTAAATACTTCACAAACATCTCTAGCACTTCTAACGTCATCTCCCGAAAGGCGTACAATTTCAATTTTCTCTCTTACGCTCAATCTTCAACCATGAAACAAAATAGTTCGAAGAATTGTAAGGTGAATATTGTTGACAATAGTACAATTAGTACAATTGAATCTTCCACAAGTGTCAAACTGTAATATCATTTTCATGGCAACTGAGATTTAAATTGAAAAATCAATTAGGTCTTAGTTTCAGTTAATTTGCGTGACAACTTGAATGTAATTCCGGTATTTTCATTAAAAACATTCACGCTATTTGTTTTTTTTTTTTCATCTGGCGGCACTTTATTGTTAAAATCATAAAAAATATTCTCATGGCTATATCTGTTGATATAAGGTGTTTTTTTGTGACTGTTAGCTGTGTGAGTTTTCGAATTTTTGAGTTGTCATATTGTAACGAAGTTACTAATTTTCAGATTTGCAAAAGCAACAATTATTCCGGTTTTATATGTAAATTTGTATTTCGGTTATTTTTTAACGTAAAAATGTGATTCTTTTTCGTATGTTATCAGAAAAATAGCCCGGTTTCAATATAATGTTTAATTCTTCCGCGATATTAGTTTTCACAAAGATTGTATCACCTCCGCGCGCCGATAAAACTCTGACAGCTCTGTAGTAGGCCAGCCGTCCACGCCGAATAATACACCGACGTATACTTTACTGGTAGCACTAAAAGGCATGCTACCGAAACGAAAGGCAGGGTTAGTCCGCCGACATAGCAGCAAGAAGAACACGACGCCGTCTACAGAGCAGCCGAGAACCGAACCAGAGTATGTTTCGCAATATTTAATTATTTATTTATTTATTTAGGGTTTCTGCGCTAGTCCGACTGAAACTGGGTGGGACAAGCTAAGTATATAAGTATTTGTTTTAGGAGCTGTAGGTCAGTTCTGTACGTGACCGCAGCACATATTCCGAGGTGAGTTTTGCTTAGAACTTGGGTACTGTTCTCAACCGTCGCATTTCTATGTTTGGGCCTTCAGCCACCCGTTGATATACCGAGGGAAAGGAAACTGCTACTGGGGGCGCTGAGTTTTCACATCTCAGTAGTAGTCGCGAAACTGCCATTGAGGGCGCTGAGTTTTCACATCTCAGTGGTAGTCGTGTTTGGGCCTTCAGCCACCCGTTGATATACCGAGGGAAAGGAAATTGCTACTGGGGGCGCTGAGTTTTCACATCTCAGTAGTAGTCGCGAAACTGCCATTGAGGGCGCTGAGTTTTCACATCTCAGTGGTAGTCGTGTTAGGGCCTTCAGCCAACCGTTCATATACCGGGGGAAAAGAAAAACTGCTACTGGGAGCGCTGAGTTTTCACATCTCAGTAGTAGTCGCGAAACTGCCATTGAGGGCGCTGAGTTTTTACATCTCATTGGTAGTCGTGTTTGGGCCTTCAGCTAACCGAGTCAGAGTAGGATATTGGAAAAGTGTTACAAGAAACACAGGGCGGGAATTTCATAACGCGTAACCTGAGAACCGTACCCCTCTGCCGTAGAACTTTGACTGGTCGAGAGCTTTGTTTGCGCACGCTTAACTTTTCGCTTTAGCATGCACCCGCTTTCGCTCACACACCCCGTTCCTCGTAGTAATAACCAGTAGTTTGGCGCTTTTAGATACCGTTGCTTTCAGGGTAGTAATTTTGTGTTAATTTTGTTATTAGAGGATTTAATAAATATATTGAGAATAAGCATTGTTTTCCTTCAACTTCTTGCAACTCCGAGGAAAAATACAGCAGCGAATACCCAGGTTGGCAATCCAGGAGGACAGGTAAAATCTGTTTCACCGGCTACAGTGGATTCGTCAACACCATATTGACCCCTGGAGTATTTTCCTTCTTCACTGACGCTGCCCGGAGCAAGTGGAGCATACCACTTTAAAAAACTGGCGCCCGAGGCATCCGTTACCAGAGTTTAGGCGTCAAATAAACGAGTAGCGACGGAAAGGACGTTACAAATTTGGCGCCCGAGCAGGGACCGTTTTTATGGCCTGGAGTTGAAGAAAGTGATCTCGTCATAGTGGGTAACTGAAAAGCACTGCAAAAATCTCAGGAGACCTTCCTACATACAAATCCGTCAAAATCCGCAGACCTGTCATTTTGACAGATTGTCAACTTTTGCCCAGAAGAGGGGGCACCCTACCGACTGACACCTCATTTTATAGGTTTTCGAGTGCGGAGAATCGATCCCCACCAACCGTTCACCGTTTAGACGCACCAGTCTCGAGATTCGAGCTCTAGAAGTAAGGGAGAAAGTTTCTGACCGTTGAATAAGTAAGACGTACCAATTCCGATACCAAAAAGATGCCTCTGAAGAAGACCGAACCTACTAGCAATCCGCACGAAGCTACCGCCGCCCAGAACCCGCTACCGAAGGAGGAATCGACCGACACCCGCATTGGATCGGTGTACCTCCTGAGAAAAGACGAACTGGAGGCAGAGCTAGCCAAGTTTAGACTAGTGATACCAGGTACCGTAGATGACCAGAGACGCCGACTCATACAATTCATCCGAGAAGGCCGTCCTTCACCCGTACCGACTACATCGATGCCTTTTGTATTTCCAAATATATCCGAAAGAATTCCAGCCCCCACGACAACACCTACTGTCACCGTGACCAGTGCAGGAGAACCGGTCATGACAAGTGCGCTCCACGGCTCGATAATAGGAGTACAACCTGTAACTGAACCAAGCTCTGGACCGAAAATGTTGCCGCTGAGAACCCAAGATTGGCGAATCAGCTTTAATGGGAATGGAGACCCCGCTGCTTTCCTTGAGAGGCTTGAAGAGAATCACAGGCCATACCACCGGACCGTCTTCTGCAAGCTATGCCGGAGCTCTTACAAGGAATACCAGCACTTTGGTTCCAGAACAACCGAAAATACTGGTTCAGCTGGCAAGCTTTCAGCAACGCCTTCCGAGACTTTTTATTTCCGGTAAACTACCAATTCGACTTGGAAGTAACCATTAGCAGAAGAATACACCAGCTTGAAGAAAGTACCGCCGCATATATCACCGATATGGAAACATCACCCCGGAGCTGGAATTAAATTGGCTCTACCGAAACCTTCATACGGAATTTCGATGCCAAATTCGCCGTACCGACTTCTCGAATGTACAAGAATTTGCGAAGACCGTTCGCCGTTCGGGAATACGAACTTTCACGCTACGAGTGCGAGCAAGCTCAAGCACCGCCACAGACTCCGCGACAGAATCCGCACCAAGATCGTTTTCGCATTTCCACTCCGACACCAATTAATAGAGTACAACGGATCGCTTCTACTACTCCGTCCACTCGCAACCCATCGACCCCGAACACTAGCAACAACACCGTGACATTTTTTTTTTCATTTACTGTTCATTACATATGACTTGATACCTATTTCAAAAAATCAAGTCTGGATTGCTGAAGGCTTACAATATTTTGATTTCCAATTTAATTTTCTTTCTTAATAGTTAGTTGTTAGTAGGTTAGTCCTAATCTATTAGTGCAGTGTTTGTTTTCCTCTCTCTGTTTTCAACTTTACAAATTCCATGCTACATGCTACATGCACTATCTTAATCTATGTTAGTAATGTTAGTATTCTACCTAATTCTCAATTATTTGTTAATTCTACTTCTACTTCTACATATTTTCTACTCATTTTTTACAATTCTATTTATCTACACAACATGCGTCTTACTCCTCTGGCGGTTCGGCGAGCCTTTGGCCCTTGTCCAGAACTTTTTCCCAGGAGCCCACCGCATGCTGGTGATTTCTATTCCCTTCTTCGTCTTTTCACGGTCTTATCCTCGTGTTATAATTTTCTTGTTTTTGTTTCGATATTTTTTGTGCCAGTCTATTCAATTTATGATATAAATTTTCTTCTTTTATTATTTCCTCTATTGTCTTCTCTCTTAGTTCAGGTCTTACGTTTTCTTGATCTTCAATGAGGTCACAGTACAATAGTGTGTGTTCTGGGGTTCCTGTCTCACCACAGGCGCATATGTCATCATCTTTCAGGTTAAACCTGTGCAGATATGTGTCATACGGCCCATGTCCAGTAAGAAAGTGGACTAGTCCCGGTGTTGGATTGAAATATTTTGGAATGTTTGCAATGTCTGGCAGGAATTGAAATAATCTTCTTGATTTTTCGCTATTTTCCCATTCTGCTTGCCATTGGTCGAAGATTGCAGTTTCAATTTGTTGTTTTGAAACTATACTCCTCCCAATCAGTTCTCCTGCTTCATTCAGTATTCTTTTCCTCAACCAGTACATTGCTGCCTTCTTTTTTATCTCTAGATGCAACGGCAAAACACCCACCAAGACAGTAAGTGCTTGTGTTGCAGTTGTGCCGAATGCTCCAGTCATCCTGACTAGGAATCCTCTTTGTGTTCTATCCACTCTTTCTTTGTTCTTCACGTTTCCTAACCTATGTGCCCACACACTTGCACCGTAACCCACTATTGAAGCAAGCACCGTACTCAAATAGATCCTTACTTGCCTAAACGGGATTCTGTATTCTCTCTGAGCCAGACTCATTATTCCGTGCATCGCAGATGTTGCTCTTTCACAGATGCTCATAATGTGATTGCTGTATAACCTGGATTCGTCTATAACAAGTCCAAGATACCTTGTGTTATTTGATCTCCGGATTAGCTTTCCATCAATCTTGATTTGAGGATCTCTGGTCAGCTTACCTTTGATCACACAGAACGTTGTTTTTTCACTTGAGCTTTTGAAACTCATGTAAAGTTTCCTTGAGCATTCAATTCTCCTCAGCCGTTCAAAGAACGCTGGCCACCATAGATTATCAAATGCCCCCGAGATGTCAATAAACACCATCAGCGTGTATTTGCCTTCACTTGAGTTTGTAATTTCTATCGCTCTGTTGATTACGTCCTCAGTTGATCTACCCGTTCTATAGCCATACTGATCCGAATGCATACCCCTCAGTTTCCTGTCGTCCTCTAATCGTCTGAGTAATAGTTTTTCTTGCAATTTGCCCATTGTGTTTAATAGGCAAATTGGTCTGTAATGCCGGGTCCACATTAAACCGACAAAACAAAAACATAAAACAAAACAAAAACAAAACATCTTTAAAACTTTTATGCAACAAAAAAGTTTCGAAACAAAGTCCACACCGCAGACCATTTATTCAAAACAAAA
>CAJUYG010005964.1:0-12914 GCA_910591675.1 Galerucella calmariensis
TCGGCAATGAAGAAGTGATTTGAGTCACTGGAATAATTAAATTAAACTTATCAAACACTGTTATTGATAAATATTCCACTGAAATCTGTTAGTTGAATTTTTGATACCTTGAATCACTTCCGTTATTTCCGTAGTTTCATCAATCACAAACAAATAATCGAATATTTCCTCTCAATAATATTAGTATAGATACCTACCCCTATTTTGAATAAATAAATCGTTTCACATCGAAGAAACGTTGAGAGCAAAATAAATCAGGGATCTTTGAATAAGTCTTCATTTGTTATGATTGGATTTTTAATAGAATTCGTTTACGCGTCAATAAAAAGCTTTAGGTTACTTTATTTATGTTTCAGAAATTGATATAGTTGAAGGACATAATTTTGTGAAAATACTTTAAAAAGTGACTTCTGATACTATTGGTCTGGTACTATTGTTTGTGACCGACAACAATGGCATACTGTTTGTCTTTATTCTCTCCTGTGGATACGATACTTTATAGTTGGAAAGTAAATGTGTAAATTGTAGGTATTATTGAATTTTGTGAAAGATGATATTTTGGAAAATAATAAAATTTCCGTAGTACAAGCAGGTACCTACTTGCATAGAAAATGAGAACGCATTTGAATTGAATATATTATATAAGAATAATACAGTTTCTAAATTTGATACTAAGACTATAATCGTAAAATCTTTCCCAAAACTACGAATTTACTGTGGTGCATTGTTTTGATAGAACAGCAACGTATTTGTATCTTCATCAAAAGTGGTCGTAGCACCGCTTACCTACCAAAAAAATGATCAACAGACCAACAATGGCATGGTACATTTTCACCCGGAAAATCCTTTGACTGATTATTGGTCTGTGGTGTTTTATTATGGATTCATACAGCGTTCACTTCACGGTATGGGAAATAGTTCGTGCTATCGCTGAAAATGGCTTCCTTTGAAGTAGTCACATTGTTAAGCTACTAAAATGTCAGTGACCACTGCGCCCATCGCGTGGATATTTTTTTTATGTTCCAGAATTCAAGTAAACGTGATGTTTAGATATCTACAGAATCAGTCACATCACGAACTTTCAATCTCGGATCCTCTAAAATCATTCCATTAGTTTTATTGACGATTTCTGGCGTGGTGATCTCTTTTAGGTGACCTGAACGTTCGTCGTCACTTGAACTGGTACAACCACAACAAAAATCAGTTATTAATGCTCCAACTATCGAAAGTGCACAAAATTCCCGCAGCTTGTAAAAGTTTTTTTTTTAATTATCGGCAGCTGACGGTAGCAGTGTTGCACTAATTTTTAGAACTAGTCTCGTTGTTGAGAACATTTGGTGAATAGTGGAAATTTTGACTTTCTGTAGTTAGTCTAAGAAGATTTATTTATATTAGTTTCTTTCACGGAGTAATAGGGAAAAATACAGGTTACTCCGCTAAGCTACCACTAAGTGGCTTCTAGAACGGAAATGTTTTCACGACAATAAACAATATAAAACTGTCTATGTACATTTTTGCAATATTGTCTGCAACAGTATCGTCCATTGTAAAAATGATGTGTTATTAAGAAGAATATGTGATAGCTCTCAGTTTATGCAAGACATTTATGGGATTTACGCGAGAAAAATGCTCAATGTGCTGCACCTAAAAGCAAGATGTATTGAAGAAATTTGTGATTTATGGTGGTAAATTTTTGTATGCCCACCTGCTGCCACACTTCACAAGACGCCACTGGTAACGCCTTGAGGTTCGTAAAAGATATTACTATATATCTTGAATGTGTAACCGTTTGTCAGAAATACCAGAGTTTATGTGCGTTCTGATAATAATCAAATTATAACTAAGCCCGTAATTAATCTCCGGAAATTATGGAATATGATTAGCTTCAAGTAATTAATGAAGAAGAATTCGATTAAGTGTTTTTATTCACAACTATTAATAATTAATATATCTGTTAAATATGCGATTTTTATCAAGTAATGCCATCCATTACCATACAGAATTGAATAATAATGACAGTTCGATGGAATAATATTACTCAATCGTTGCGTCAAATTTGATAATTTGTAAATTTACTTCTTATCTCTGGTATCATTAGAGAAATGTCTAATAGTGAATCAGATTTAGAAGATATGTCTTGTACACCGCAAGACATTTTAAAATTAGCGGCTAGCACTACAGAAAATCTCCTACATAACAAGTCAAAAGGTAAATATGATGCGGTTTATGGATTGGCAACTGGCACAAAAAACATCGTCTTTTTCTGAAAATGTTATCCTAGTGTATTTAGTTGAACTTGCTAAAAATTACAAGTCATCATCATTGTGGGCATATTATTCTATGCTGAAAAGTACATTGAATATTTACCATATTATCTACCTAGACTTACATGAAGTTACAGGCATTTTTAAAACGTCAGTCCGAGGGCCATCAACCGAAAAAATCTAAAACTTTAACGTCCGAAGAAATCAGTAAATTTATTAATTAACGTAGCGCCAGATCATACCTATCTAATGAGAAAGGTATTCTTACAATAACGTAACTTTCAGCTTAGAACTTTCCAATTTAATTAAATTATTTTTAGGTAACCTTAATCATGGAGCTAATGGGAGCGTGCCGATCTAATGAATTATATTCTATGAAAACTGAAGATATAGAAGATTACAATGGAGCTCTTATAGTGGAAATACCTTTCACTACAAAGATACCTAGATCACTTACAGTATATAAATCTTCGCCCATCTCACGCTAAATGCCCATCATTATTTTTAAATTATCAAAATGGCAAATGTACTATTCAAAGAGTAGGCATTAACAAATTATCTTCTATGGGAAAGCACATTGCTATGTTTTTAAAATTGAAAAATCCCGAATTGTACACAGGATATTCGTTCCGAAGATCATCTGCAACCATTTGCGTTAGCGCAGGAGGTGACATTACAGCAGTAAAGCAGTTAGGGGGATGGAAATCAACCGCAGTTGCCGAAGGTTATATAGATGAAAATTTTTGACAGTTCCAAGAACCAATCAAATTTCCTCATTTTTCATCAAATGAACAATTTCACCCAATCATGTCAACATTACACTGATAACAGACCATGGGCAATTTTCACGTTGCTATGGATACATATTGATTTATTTCGATTTTGAAGTTTCGAATATTTAATATTTCAAAATGTCACGATTTGGTTATAATACTGAAACATTGATAAATGCTCAAAAATTTTATGACAACTTTCTCAAGCTTGCTGCTTGTGGGAAACAGACCTCCGCCTACGGCGTCGGTCTGTTTCCAAGCAACAAGCTTTCGAAATCTGTCTTAAAATTTTTTCGAACAATTATCAATGTCCTTGGGTTATTACTACTGACAACATAACCAATAAAATTAAAAGAGGAAATCAGATTTCAAACGAAATTAGCAAACATTATACTAGCTCTAATTAAAATTGAAAAAACCTTGTACTAGCTCTAGTGCCAGTCCAAGTTCCATGATTTTCAATCAGACTCAGATGACTGACAAAGTTATCCCTGGCATGAATTTTAACAATTGTAGTGTAACTATTAATAATTATTATGTGAGTAAATGAAGATAAATTTATTGTGTATTAATAACTTTACCATCAATAAGAAATAATGTTCATTTAAAATATATTTTGGATTTTTTTAATCAACTTATATACAGGGTGTACCAATCTTACGACAAAATTCGGTATATGGGTTGAGATATTGAAAATGTTATCAACAAAAATAGTAGATGTGCTGAAGGTCCATATTTTGAAATTATATTGAACTATACAAAGTGCTGCATAACTCCGTTACAAACCAAACATATGATTTTTCAAATGGGAACCCCTGTATATTATACCGATTTCAAATTGGTTACATTTTTTTGATATTAGGTTCTGCTACCTTATACAGAGTCCTTCAAAAGATATGAACACGTTTATGTGAAAATCGTAGGTAAATTAACGCTCTGTAGCTTGTTGTACGTTACAGAAAAAAATGTATTTTGCCAAACAGAGCCTCGTAATATGATGCAATATCTCCTTGATGTTAACGGTGAACACTTTGAACCTTCAGCTTAATATTACGGTTAGGATTATACGTTTGGTAGCTAGTTTTGTTTAGAATGAATTATTCATTAAAATTTATCATTAATTAGGATTTTTTGTTACATACAACGTTTATTGCTTTCATATAATAGGCCAATAATAATAGTTTACAATAAATATTACAAAATAACTCTGTTTTATAAACTTTGGGTATAGGGAATGCTTGACAAAAATTGAAGTTACATAATCGAAGATTCTATTTTTGCTATAAAATACAGTGTGTTCAATTTGAAAGAAGAAAGAAAATGACAGGTTCGAGTTTCCGTTCACCCTGTATACAAGAAAGAATATAATTGAAATTTAATAGGATACGGAGATATTGCATTATGTTACGAAGCTCTGTTTGGCAAAATGCATTTTTTTCCTTCAACGTACAACAAGCTACAGAGCGTTGATTTTCCTAAGATTTTCACATAAACGCGTCCATATCTTTTGAAGCCGAGAAAAATAGAAGATCTGACCATTGGAAAGATCTAGTAGGGCTTATACAATCAAAGACTCTTCTGGGTGACTACAACCTATTGAGATCAAAAGAAGGCATAAGTCAAAGTAAAACTGCGCTAAGAGTTTTAACAGGGATCCTAACGGGACATTGTCGCCTGAATGGGCACCTGAAAAAGCTCAAAATAGTGGAGGAAGAAGAATGCAGATTTTGTGGAATGGAAGAAGAAACCTCCATCCACATACTTTCCAACTGCACAGCACTTCAGAATGCTAGAGCACAGCACCTGGGAGATTACTGGATAGAAGAGGAAAATTTGCCTAAGCTGAAGCCTGCAGACATCCTAAAATTCCTCCGGGAAATAGGACCAAAGGAACTACTAGTTTTTGAGACTCTCCTCAGAAACTGGGTAGAAGTAAGGGGGCACACTAGATCTTTTAGGTCTCAGTGATTGTCACCCCAAAAAACACACATACATACATACATACATTTGGTCAATAATTGATCTCGTGGATGGTTTACAATTGATATCTCAGAAATACTTGTGGTTTGGGCCTTTTTTTTTGTCTTTGGTATTTACTATCACTGAATTATAATATAATAATATAATATTGAAGGTTTCATAAAAAATAATGAGATTAATGATCTTTTTTACACGACTCCTAGCGATCACTGTAACCACATCAAATACTTCGCTTTTAGCACGAATCAACTCATTTGGATTTTCTGCAATCATTTTTACTGGAAGATCTTTGGCTAAACGATATCCGAGAAACTGCCATCTATCGCACTCATTTAGACCCTTTATAGTTTTCACAGACCGCCGTTTAGGAGTACACAAAGTAGGTACCTATACATGATGTTGATATTAACAGTTTAGCGAACAGATAGCTCTAGCCGGGTGAACATTGAGAGGTAGGTGATAATAGATAACATAACAGGTGAGGTACACGTCGAATATGGACGTAGACTCTCTTTGCGACCGTTGCAGAGAGAACACGTTCTCCTGTGGAAAAGGGGTATATCAGTGGAAATAATTTGAATTTCCACACGCGAGTTTGTGGGTACAAAGTGTATTCCTAAGTTCGATATTTTGTGGTGGAAGCTCCGTGTGAAAACCTCCAGGAAAAAGGATACGGTAATATTTTCATTTTGTATACATCTTTTAACCTACAAATCGTTTTATTTCGGTCAGTAGACGACTACGACAATTCTATAGGTGGCCGAGCTGGTAGCATAGCTAGGGCCCCAAAATCACTTCAAAATTTTTTTTCAAGTGGTTCACTTTTGTTAAATTTTCTGGAATCTGACCATACGCGATTATTCCAAGTCCCGAAGGAAAAATTTTTCTTCCAAAATTCCCATTTTCATAGTTGTTCGGCCTGTGGCGAGAACCCCAAAAAACTATCCCCCACCCCTAAATTCCACCACCAATTTCATCCCCAAAAATTGCAAAAAGTTGTTTTTCGGGTGTTTGGCGACCTAGGGAGCAACTTTGAAAATTTCTTCCCCAAACTCCCAAACTACCCCTACCCCATAAATTTGTTCTTTTTTGGGTAACTTTTGTTAAACGTTCCCCTGGAGCGGTTTTTGGTATAGATCGCAGTCTTCCCTTTTTCTACCCTCAGGACTTGGAATATTTGTGTCGGTGGGAGGCTGGAAAAATTTTTCTAGGTTTTAACGAAAATTTCGTCGATATCTATCGACTTTGACTGAAATTTGGTCTAAATCGTCCAAAAGACAGTCACTTGTGAACTCTGAAAAATTTTCGGTCTTTTTGGACTTGGAATAATTTCGAGTTTATTTACAGGTTTAGCATCCTGGCCGAAAGTGCACGTACCGTATCCGGCAACTGATATATCCCCATATACACTACACCAAACCATTCAAGATGGACACCAAGAAAGCATCTGTGCCACCAAGCAAGATGACAACTATGACAAAGGGTGGAAGTAACAACCACCCATTGAACAGATTAATAACACCGAGCCCAACCGCGTAAGGAGGCAGAATGTCACGTCCTCCTGAGAAAACGCGCCAACATAAAACGACACGCCCAGCTTAACACCTACCGCTAGCGGTCCTAAACAAGGGCAGGGGAGTATACCAAAAACCACAATGTAATAAGGAGTGAGGTACCCCTGGCAGTGGACAAAGGACGGAAGAAGAGCAGCGCCTCGACGCCTTATTCATCTGCGAAAACTGCCGAAGATAATATTGGACAAAGTCCGGATTGGCAAGCCATCAAAAAACGTGCGGGTACGGAATAGAGAGAAGGGTCGATACTGTGAGCAGACATTCGACTCCTTTCGTGGTGCTAGGGCACATGCACACGCAGACATTAAACAACAAACGGATGCAAGTCAGACACGGAAGTCGGAGGCGGGAATTCTGAGAGTCATGGCTGATATGGAGTCAAAACTGGCTCCAAACAGTCAGGTCCTCGTAATCCTGTCTCGGGCTACCGGCCTGACGAAGTATCAGGAAAGCCACAGGAGGGAGAAGCAACTTATGAAGACCTCCTCAAGTCAGCAAGGATTCGAAACAAACGCTTGCTGACATCCGCACTCGCCATACCTAAAGGGGCGCCCAACAACCTAGCCGCAGCCAATCCGGGGGATGAAAGCCTCGAACAACATGGAACCACTGGAGCAGCCCCAACGGGGAAAAACAAAATAACAATGGAAACGCGAGTAGTCGGAAATGCTATAAACCACGATATGGACAACGCAGCAAACACTATTCATGCATCAAGAGTTAACAAGCGGGCGAGAGAGGACCCTCTGTCTGAAGAACTGTCGACTAGCAAGGCGGTGAAAACACCGTCACTACTGCCTCCTCTACGTAAGAGACTGGCTATAACTATAGAGGAGAACACGATCAAGTCCTCACCGGGCGAAAGCCCGGAGCGAGTTTTTATCAACGGTCGGCTCTATGATTTCCTAACACAACATGTGTTGGAGCTGACCGATCAGGATAAGAAAGCCGGTTTCGGGGAATTAATAAGGATTGGGCTTGACCCGTTCCCCAGAAATCTGGGAACTAGCCTTGAGGGTTGGATTGCTGGGTTTATACAGGGAAAGGGAAGCAAGGGGAAAGGTGAAGGAGCAGTTGGTACGATTGAGGAGACCAGACCCGCTTCATCGGAGCCAAAAAAACCCAAAAAACCGGCAAATACTTACGACCAGCACTATTCCGGGAGTAACGCTCAATCTGCTGCATTCAAAAAGACGTAGGATCTTCACTCCTTGAATAGGGCTGGCCCCGCTGATAAAATTCTCTGACCGGCCGTTGAAAAGGTTGGAAATCTGCTCGGTGCCTTGCTGGCGGAGTGTCTCCTCCTGATGACGAGAGGGTAGTGCGCTCTGGCCCGCCGGTTAACTCTCCATTTTACCCCATTTTCGGTTGAAGACATAACTTGCTCCAAAGCCAATTGGGGCAACTTGGCACCTGGTGCTGACGGACTGCAGGTGGACCAAGTTCGCAAGCGCGGAGACAAATCTTCGAGTATTTTGTTATCCATTACCTTCATCAGAAATTATATTTCGACGGGTATATCAGTTTTTCTTTACTATATTCTGTTTTGGTTGATAATTGGTCTAGTGGATGGTTAACAGTTGCTATCTCAAATGGAATTAAACAGAGACTTTTGGTTTGTGCCGTTTTTTCAGTATTTAATGTTCACTTTTATAATATTAAAGTTTCCATAAAAAATAATGAAATTTGTGCTTTTTTTACACGCCTCCTAGCGATCATTGTAACCACATCATACAGAGTTAGTAGAAAGTATGGAAACCCCTGAGCATCTCCTCAACGGGTTAATATTTTTGGATGAAATTGCTCATACCATTCTAAATAAATCCAAGGAACTTAAAAATGCTATCAAATTCAATGTATCATTTCCGGTTAAACCGGAACTGTATATCAACATTGTTATTATAAATGGAACACCCTGTATATTTTTACAATTTTGAATAGTTTGTGAAATTCTGCATACAGTGAAACTGTATTTTATCGAATAATTGAAGCTTTTCAATAATTTATCGTCTTCCTATTCTCGCATAATTAAAATTTCGATATGTTTTCCTTTATTTAGATACACCATAACAGAAAAAACAATAGTAGCAAATAACACAGAAAAATATCATTACACACCTAGTACTACACTATTAGGTGGATTGCTCAATAATTAATTCATTTTACAAATAAAGGTTTTACATTTTATTCATGGGTAAGTCAAAAACGATAAATTATTGATTAAAGCCTCAATCATTCAAAGAAAAATATAAATGGAAAATTTCACTTTATGAAGAATAGATAGATAGTTTTATTGTGTCTAAGTTGAATCTTTTCACAAGGGTTCGGTACAAAATTTCAAGAGAGAAATTAACATAATTAGAGATAAATTATGAGGACATAAACATAGTTATCATAAAAACCAAAAGATAAAATATCTGTGTACTTCACGGTAATGCCAATCATTCACCATGTGCAAATGCTCATAGCTTTAATATACTAATAATGCTATAAGCTAATTTAGTAAGTTCAAAGAATCCTTTTTGTTTATTATTTATTTTAAGATAGTGTACTAGGTCATCAATATTATGAACATTCTGAAAAAAACTAGTTTTTCTTAGAGGGCTGTAAATGGGAAATTCAAAAAGCCTTATATGATGTGATGACTCCGGGGAATCCATATTACAGACAGTGCAATTCTCAGTGCTGTTGATTATGTAAAAATGTCCTTTAAAAGACAATTCAAAAAATTTTTAATACAGGTTCTAAGTTGCCCTATTAATCTGGTTATATAAATGTGTGCGGGTATTTGCAAATTCCTGTTATTTTAACCAACTAGTAAGTGTGAGTATAGTAAAGAGTAACTAAGTAGAAGCAACCTTTTTGTTTATGTCACTATATCAAGCAGTCGTTTTCGAAATCTGTCTAGAATAATTCTTCCTGAAATGCGTACATTTGTACTTAAATAATTTTCCCATAGACACTCACACTGTATGAAGAATTTCACTAGGAATTCAAAAATGTAGAAGTATACAGGGTGTTCTATTTGAAATTACAAAGTTGATATGCATTTCCGGTTTAACCGAAAATGGTACATTAAATTTTATAGCATTTTCGAATTCCTTGGACTCTCTTAAAAGGGGGTGAGCAATTTCATCCGAAAATATCAAATCGTTGAGGAGATATTTAGAGGGTTCCATACTTTATACTAACTCTGTATACTTCGCTTTTAGCACGAATGAGCTCATTTGAATTTTCTGCAATAATTTCAATTGAAAGGTCTTTAGCTAAACCATTTCCGAGGAACTGCCATCTATCGCACTCATTTTTGACTTTATATAGTTTTCACAGATTTAAAACACTTCTATCGCCGTTCAGGAGTACACCAAGTAGGTACATTATGTTACAGAAAGTTTTAGCAGGGTGAACATTGAGACATACTTAAGTGAGGTGAAGTAGAGTGTCTCACCGCAGGTTTCCGCAGTGAATATTCGTCGATATGAAAGTGAATTGTTATCTATGAGTGAATTTTCGAAAGCAGCATGGGACTGCGCAGTTTTTGTATGCCGATAACTTGCGGAAGTCTACGGTCGGAACACAAAACTGGTGCGATTTTATGATTACTACTATCAATTGTTGGTAAAATACAAACAATATTTACAAGAGGAGAAGGCTTCTCTACTCAACCTCATATTTACAAAAAAAATACAAAACACTTGTAAAGGAAAAATATCCACTGAAATGAACATACTTCAAAATTATAGTTGTGGATATCCCAAGGCAAACCTATGGGAAAACCTCTATGAAAGAACTATTTCCGAAATAATCAGCGGAACTACTTACAATGCGCAGGAATCTGCTGATGATAGTAACAGGTTTCATGACTGATCATACGCCCATTAAGAAGCATCTGTACAAATTAGAAATATACAACACAGACCTAATATGAAGAAGCTGTTGCTGTTTTAGGCTGTAAAATAATCATACAAGTGTATGAACCCAAGTACTAGAATTGCTTTCCAGAAAACTGGCGCGGCTGTCGTGAATAACAGAAACAGAACATTAGGCATCAGCGAGACTATCCAATTGAATTACGATACCAAAACTGCTGTGCGCATCATCAACGCCTAAATTTGGAATAAATACCTGGATGAGTGATGTCTCTCTTCTTCAGGTTCTTCTTTTAGAAATGAAGGCTGCAAGCTAAATCGCCTGCGAAATTGGTGTCTGCTCTTCATCAAACCTTTCTGTTGTCTTGACGCCAGACTTTACTGAAAACACAAAAAAAAACGTATAAATAAGAGGAATTGTGATAACATCGGATTGAAAAAAAAAACAATAATAAAACATTGTACTCGTATTTTTTTGTACGTTTTGTTACCTATGGAATTTAGATGAAATATTATAGATATTTCCATGCGGAAAAAGAAAAAAACAAAAAAGGGTGTTACACACGGTAGGAACTTTATTTCCTTTGAAGCAAAAATTATGTAATACATTTGACGTTATAGATAAACAATTTGCATATGCCTCGGTGGCCGAGTAGTATAAGCAAACCAGACTCTCACGCGGTAGACCCGGGTTCGAATCCCCGTGAAGAAGTTTTTTTTTATTGTTAATTTCATTTTTAAATAATTATTCTGCTTGATATTGATAACGACAACAGGAAGACGTTTGAAATATTTAGCAGAATATTCATTATTATAGATAATGGTACGGTACCCTTTATGAGGGAGTCCGACTGGCAACATCTACTCTTATAACAGCATCGTATATTTAAAAAGGGAAACCGTAGCATTATACAAATTGGACATTCAAGAACTGTACGATTACCACAAAATTAGTGGAAACTTGAAATTGAATTGTTAAATTTCTAATTTGAAGTTATATTACAGTTTATGGAAATTTTTATTTTCTAGATTTTTCTTAAGTGGGTCGTAGAAAAAATATGCTGTTCGACTCGTGTGGATTGTCCGTATCGTAAATGAACGATTGAGCACTCCGCCTACGGTGTCGTGCTCAAACGTCGTCCTCGTGCGATTTGGCCATCATATCCACACTAGTTGCACAAACTACTAATGGTTTAAAAATATGCCCTTTTACATTTGAAAACAACCTGCCAAATGTCAAATCAATTTATCCATCCATTTTAAAGTTATCGAATTAAAACATTCAAGTTTTCAAACCCTGTATTTCGAAAAGTAAATGTGCTAGACCCCTTAATCCTCATATCATTTTGTCCAATTTTACGAGAGGGATCTACATACAAACGTTGTAATTACCCTTAACGTTCGAGATGCTTATACCATTTTTTGCGCGATCGTATTGAAATAAATTCCGAATAAAATAATTTAAATTTCTTCGAAATGAACAAAAAAATCAATCGCGCAAAAAAATTATGGAAATAATAGTAAAAATTCATCCGAACAAATTCAAGTAGATCACCAACACTGCGAATACCAGCTTTGCATAGAATTTCGATATAGCATCGGTGGTTCAGTGGTAGAATGCTCGCCTTCCACGCGGGCGGCCTGGGTTCGAATCCCGGCTGGAGCATATGAATCGCTGCTTCGTAAACAAGAGAGAGACTAAGGAGAGAGCACAAGCACGCAAGCAAGGCACATAACGAAGCAACGTAACATAACGTAGCGTAACGTAACGCAACGGTCAGATCTTTTGCGTCGCGACCCCTGGTCGCTTAAACATAACCTGACGTAAAGAACTAAAGTTCCAAAAATTGGAATGTTTTCAAATTGTGAATCAGCTAACATTTCATTATAGTCATCTGCCTAGTCATTCTCAAAAAAGGTGGTGAGGTGCTATGAAGTACTAAAGAGTTTTCTTCAATATTCCAATGCACTGTACTGTACTGTATATGTAAAAACTTGTCTTGACCAGGGACGGTATATTTAGAAAATGGTATCTCCCAGTAGCAGTAATCCCAGTGGAATAAAATTTTTTTTCATTCAAATAGTTCACAGTATAAGAGTTACTGCACTGTTCCTCATGACTTTGTGGCTTTAAAGACAATGAATAACATAAAGCCGGAAACCTCTCTGTCTATTTTTATATGAAAATCAAGTATTTCAAAATTCACCGGAAAAGTTTTTTGCCGAAAACTTTCATCATCGATTTTAAGGACGAATACCTACAATTATTGTTTAATCCTTCAGACGATGAAATTTAGGAAAGATTGGAATATTTTTAATTTTTGAAATATTATTGGCGAATATAACGTTTGAGATTTCAATTTTTATTAAAAAAGATATGTAGGTACCGCGTTTTATATTTATTCGGTTAACAAATATACTGAATAATATATTATAGATATAATGTTGACAGAT
>CAJUYG010005965.1:0-12914 GCA_910591675.1 Galerucella calmariensis
ATTGGCAAAGCCAAAGAAGTTATTTCAATTTATGGTTATAATGATTGGGATGATTTAAAAACAATTGTAATACAAAACTTTGGTGATCAAAGAGATGAAAACTCATTGACACGAGATTTAGTTAATTTAAGGCAAAATTTTAATGAACATCCGCAACAATTTTATCAGAGATGTCTAGAAATTTTGAATATAATATGTAATTATATAGATCTTCATAATCATAATCCTAATATAATATTGAATAAAAAACAATTTTTTCAACAACAGGCTTTAACTACTTTTCTCGCAGGTCTAAAAGAACCCTTAGGTTCAACAATTAGAGCTATGAGACCCCCTACTTTAGCAATCGCTTTACAATATATACAAGAAGAAAATAATATCCGCTATTTACAAAAAGGTAATAATTCACATAGTTCACCCCCACATCAACCTTCGTCTAATAAAAGACATCAATTTCCTATGAGACATCAACCTCAGTTTTTTCAACCTTCTACATCTTATCAAAATTATTCCAGACCACAACAATGGCAAACTAACCAACAGAGACCATTTCCTCAAGGTCCAATTAACGTAAATCTTAGACAACTACCCCCACAACGATATTTTACAAACCAACAAGTTTTTGGTAAGCCCCAAAAGACCCAAAATGTTTGGACAAATAAAAATTCACCTCAACAAAGACCCACACAAAATCATAAGCCTACTCCTATGAGTATTTCAAGTACTTTTCCTATTCCACGCCATCCTCCTACAAATTTTAACAGACAGATACCTCAGAGACAATCTCCTCAAAGAGCTTGGACTTCTGAAGAACTCTTTAATTTTGACCAAGACTATTACAATGCCAATACTGACATAAACGAACATTATGAAAGTGAAGATATTGTTTATAGTACGGACGATTATAATGAAAATTTTCGGTTGGATCCGAAACCAATAACAAACTGGTAACAGAAATAAATGCCCTTTGTGACAAAACAGAACTACCTTACATTGTTATACAAAACCCCCCATTAAAACTCCTCATTGACACTGGTTCAACAAAATCATTCTTAAATCCTGATATTTGCTTTAAACATTATGAAAATAATATTAAGCACGAACCATTTATAGTAAGTTCAGTTTTTCAAACTCATTCTCAAGAATATTCTAGTCAAATTCCATGTTTTAAAGAATTTAAAAATAATAAAAATTTGCAATTTGGACTTTTCAAATTCCATAAGATTTTTGACGATCTTATAGGTTTAGATAATCTCAAACTTTTAAAAGCACATATAGATTTTTCAAATTCAAAATTAATTACTGAAAATTCTATTTCACCTATCAAATATTACCAACCAGATAAAACTCAATTTTATTTCATTCAACTAGACCCTCATTCAATAAATCCAATTCGTGTTCCCGTAAAAGAAAATAAAGGTACAATATTTTTACCTAATTAAAAAATTAATAATGCATATTTAAGAGAAACCCTAACCGTAGCACATAATGGTATGGCTTGGGTTGAATTAATTAATGACAGTAACGAAACAATTTCAATGACTTTAACTAATCCTTTAAAAAGCAATTCCATAAACTTGAAAGAATATCATCTATATACAGCTGACGTTATACCAATAGAATCCCAGAACGCAGATGAACAAATAGACATTAAAAACCACATTAGAACTGATCACATGAATTTAGAAGAAACAGAAAAAATAACACAATTATGTAGAAAATTTTCAGACGTATTTCATAGACCAGATACACCCTTGACATTTACAAATCAAATAAAACACCAAATACGAACTACTGACGAAATACCAGTACATACAAAGTCATATAGATACCCCCACGTACATAAAGAAGAAGTACAGAGACAAATTGGATCAATGTTAGACCAAGGTATAATAAGACATAGTCAATCACCCTGGTCATCACCAATTTGGATAGTACCCAAAAAACCAGACGCATCAGGTAAAATTAATTGGAGAATTGTAGTCGATTATAGAAAAATAAATTAAAAAAACGATAGACGATAAATACCCCATTCCAAATATATCTGATTTACTTGACAAATTAGGCAGATGTCAATACTTTACGACACTTGACCTAGCCAGCGGGTTTCATCAGATTGAAATGGCCGAAGAAGACATTCCTAAAACGGCATTTTAAGTAGAACATGGTCATTATGAACATGTCCGAATGCCGTTCGGTTTAAAAAACAGCCCATCCACATTTCAGAGAGTGATGGATAATATTTTAAGAGGACAACAAGGAAATATATGCCTCGTATATATGGACGACATAATAATATACTCCACTTCGTTACAAGAACACCTAATCAATTTAACAAAAGTTTTTCAAAGACTTCGAGATTCAAACTTGAAGATACAATTAGACAAATCAGAATTTTTGAAAAAGGAAGTAGCCTTCCTTGGACACATAATAACCCCCGACGGAATAAGACCAAACCCTGACAAAATTACAGCAATAAAAAAGTATCCTATACCAAAGACAACTAAAGAAATAAAAGGATTTTTAGGACTCCTCGGTTATTATAGAAAATTTATTAAAGATTTTGCACGTATTACAAAACCATTAACTGTTTGTTTGAAAAAGAATGCAAAAATTGAACACACTTCTAAATTTATCGAATGTTTTGAAACTTGTAAAAATCTTCTAATTAATGAACCATTATTACAATACCCAGATTTTGAAAAACCCTTTAACTTAACAACTGACGCAAGTAATTTTGCAATCGGTGCAATACTTTCGCAAGGACCCATAGGTAATGATAAACCCATTGCATTTGCTTCTAGAACATTAAATGATTCAGAACAAAATTATTCTACTATAGAAAAAGAAATGTTAGCTATAGTATGGGCAGTAAAATATTTTAGACCTTATTTATTTGGCAGAAAATTTAAAATTTTATCAGATCATAAACCTTTACAATGGTTATTCAGTTTAAAAGAACCAAACTCAAAACTTATACGATGGAGATTAAAACTAGAAGAATATGACTACGACATTGTATACAAAAAAGGAAAATCTAACACAAATGCTGACGCCCTTTCAAGAGTGGAAATTCATACGAAAGAAATATTCGACTTGGAAAAATATGTTGAAGAAGTAAATAGAAGATTAGAAAACCCAGACGATGAAAACGCATCTCTATATAATAATCCACTCGAAGAAAGATTATCAGATTTCGATGATATAAATGTACCAGAAATACCTGTATCTCTAGAAGATCTACTAGAATTAGCAAACCCAATTCAACCAACTTCAGAAACGAATCCAGAGGAAAATCAAGAAACTAACGAAGAAATCAATCGAGAAGAAAACCAAGATATCAACCAAGAAGAGAATCAGCAACCAAACGATCAACGAGAAATCTCCGATGATGAAACAATCCATAGCAGCCAAGAAAATCCTATTCTAGAAATTCCCATATCCACAAAACCCTTGAACTATTATAAAAATCAAGTAATATTAGATTTTGTTTATTATCAACCAAGTAAACCTGTAACTAAAGAAATTTTTCCAGGTAGAAAAATAATTCACGCTCAAATAGCATTGGACGATGTAGAAAACAATACTATTACATTTTTCAAAGAATTTATAGACCCCAAATTAAAATATGCTATACAATTTTCACCCGATATGTATTACGAATCCACTTGTGTCCTATTGCAACGCACTTTCAAAAATAAAGCTTATAATCTTGTCAAATGTTCCACCATTCTTACAAACGTTACAAACAATAATGATAGAAGTGACATTTTAAAAAATTACCACGAAGGAAAAACAAATTATCGAGGTATTAATGAAACAGAAAAACAAATTCGGAAAAGATATTTTTGGCCAAATCTAAAAAACGATATTGAAGAATACATAGACTCATGTGAAAATTGCCAAATTAATAAATATGACAGACACACCGCTAAACCCAAATTTATGTTAACGCCACCACCAACAAAACCTCTTGAAATTCTACATATTGTTACATTTCAAGCGAACGGACAAAAATTTCTAACTTTAATTGACGCTTTTTCCAAATATGGACAAGCATACCCCATAGACGGAGCTACAGCAGTAAATGTAGTTAAGACACTTCTTTTATTCATAACTCACCACGGTATACCACATATGATAGTATCTGATAGTGGTACAGAATTTGAAAATGGACTTGTAAAAGAATTTGTAGATACACATAAAATACTAATTCATTATGCAACCCCAGACAACCCCAGTTCAAATGGTATGATTGAACGATTCCATTCTACACTAATTGAATATTTAAGAACCCTAAGACAAAAATATAAAAATTCCTTTGATATTCGAGAACATATGCCTTATGCTATTTTAGCTTACAATAGTTCAATTCACAGTACAACTAAACAAAAACCTATCGAAATCCTAAACGGACATTTAGACACTCAAGATCCTTTTGACATAGACATTAATAGAGCCCTAATAAATAATTATACGGAACAACACCGTGAAAAAACGAAATAAATGTATGACCAACTTAATCACAAAATCACTCCAAGAAAAGAAAAGGTAACTCAAGTCAGAAACGAAAAGAGAGATCCCCCAATTAATTACGAACCCAGTACTAGAATATTTACCAAAACTACTGAGAAAAGAAAAAAAATTACTTCCCCGATTTGCACCAAAAACAGTCAAATCTAACAATAAAGTCACAATTACAACAGTACATGAAAAGAATGTCAAACATAAAAATAAAACGAATTCTAACAGACAAAATTCCTTACAGGATATCAACGACAACATGTCAGAAAATAAAAATCCAGAACCTGGCGGACAACCCCGGTATACTATCCCTGAACCTGGGCCCAGCAAAGGTCCAAATTAGTCAACATGACTTTATTCATTATTATAACTTAACTCCTATAGCATTAGAATTAAATACTTTAGAATATTACTATAAAAATATAACTACTACTATTTTTAAGTCACAAAATACTACTTTGCATTGGAATAGCCTAGAAAATCTAGATAATGGAATTAATTATCAATTACAATTAGCACAACGAAAATTTCAA
Organism: Galerucella calmariensis; assembly: GCA_910591675.1. Lineage (NCBI taxonomy): Eukaryota > Metazoa > Arthropoda > Insecta > Coleoptera > Chrysomelidae > Galerucella > Galerucella calmariensis. The sequence goes on from CAJUYG010005965.1 coordinate 5,058, forward strand.
ACCCCTTATCCTTCACATAGAATTAAACGAGGTTTGATTAACGGTCTCGGATGCATAATAAAAGCAATTTCTGGAAACCTTGATCAAGCAGACGCTGAAAGGTATGATAAAGCCATAGAGTCTCTCCAAAATAATCAGAAAAATATCATTTCAAAAGAAAATCAACAAATTTCTCTAACCACACGTTTAATTGATAATTATAATAAAACTATAACTTCATTAACCAATAATCAAAAATCAATAGCTAAAGAAGTAGAAAAATTAAGTACGGTCCTGGACAAATTAGTATTTGAATTTGATAAGTTTATCTACATTCAAAATACCTTGAATCAACTAAATCTTTCTTTGCAATTAATTATTCAACTGTTAACTGATTTAGAAAACGCTATCACTTTTGCTCGAATCAGTACCTTACACAATAGTATTATTAAGGTAGATGAAATAAAAACAATTGTTGAGAAAATTCTTCAACATTATAACCCTAAACAAATATTATACGTTGACAATTGACGCTTATTTTTCAAATTTTATGGTTGTATTTGTTCTGCATTTCCCAATTCTTCATCCTGAATCCTTTAATCATTACCACCTATATTCCATACCTACAAAAAACCTAACTACAATTATACCACCTCTACCTTATCTGACAATAAGTAAGGAACTTTTCCAATATTCTAATAAAGCTTGCAAGAAGTTAGACATTACTTATCTGTGTCAAAAAGTCTCTCTACAACTTCATAACAAATATCCAGACTGTATTAGCCAAATTCTTCAAGTCTCAGAAGAAGAAGCCCTTTGCCTCTATGTTCCAGTTTCAATCCATAATGTATTAATAGAAGCAATGACCTCTCATTACATTGGCATATTTCCGTCATCAACGAAAATTTCAACTCAGTGCTCAACAAGCAACATTCAAGTTCTACAAGGAGTTTATCTAATCGAAGTACCGCTAGGATGTGAATTCAGCACACCCGATGAAAACTACTTCAATTCCAAAGAAATAACAGTAGAAGAACCACTTACTCTTCCGAAGATTCAAACAATTGCTCATTACCCCTCTACAAAAACCAAAACTATCAAGTTAGAAAAAATTCATCTAGACGAACTACAACGTATTCATCAAGAACAACAGCTTCTACAACCCTTTTCCTATGAAAACAGCTCTTCTTACATCACTTACTTTTGGACTCCCCCTGTATTTATCATTATAATAATTTGTATATGTATAATAATCTATAAATATCGCAGATACTTTAAAAGAATCATAAATCAAAACAAGAAAGAAGAACAAGAAGTTCCATCAACAAGCAACCAAAATTCATCAGTTTTATTTGTCCCTTATAAAACTTCCTCAGAGGATGGACAAGTTACATTTCAATAAGACAATGGTGTATTATTCACTCACAGCGGTCAAACTAGAACACGGATAGTGCAGATTCAGCAAGTCTCGAGGATAATCAAAGTTTATAAATAAGATAGGAGAACAATTAATATTTATTCTGGCATAAATCATAGTAGTAACATATATCTCTTCTTTTTACACTTATAATATAAGTTTCATTGTATAATAGTATATTATTAAACGAGCAATTTATGGCCATAATTCACTTGGGTGACTTGCGCCCCTCGCCTGCGGCTCGTGACGCAAACGTCACCCATCGTGAATTATGGCTATAAATTGCGAGTAGAATACTATACTTTGTCCACGACACTTAATTTATTTATTAATAAATAAAAGTCAGTAGCGATTTGGCATATTAATAACCTCAAAATGTTGTGGCAGCTACTTCAAATAATTTGACATATATAGAGATGGGGGATACTTTAGAAAGTATCAATACAACGTACCGTTATAAATATATTGTTTTGAAATACTTAATATTAGAAAATATCGTTATGAAAAGTATCAATACTAAAAATTACAATATTTTATAGATACGATATATATCAGAAACAAATTTCCTTAACAAAATACACAGATTTGATAGTTTATTTCATATTGTACCCCCATCTCTAGTCGGGAATTATGAACCATAATACACTACAGTGTATTATGAACCATAATTCACGACAGTTGATATATGGGTACCATATACCTTTAGTTAGGAGGTAAAATATTGACTTTTTATTAGGTGGTCGTGGACAAATATATTTAATATAATTTGTTTTTAAAAAAGCAAGTTTCGAATATTAAAATATAATTTGTATCTGATGCTCTTTCCAGAATAACTATATCAGACTTGAAACAAATGCAACTAGAAAATTCACAAATACTAGCATTAACAAGGTCAATGGTCAAAAATAACCTAGTAATTGACAAAGAAAGTATAAAAACGCAAAAAGCAGAATCAACTAATTGAAAAGTTCTTAAAATAAATAATAATGTCGAAGTGCTAAAATCGCCTAATCTACAATTTACCAAATGGAATTCCACATCATTACAAATGACTGTGAAACAAGGGTAAATTGCTGATGAAGGAACAAATAGTGCAAACTGTAGGAAACAACCTTGACCTAGGCCAAGCGTTGCACCGACTAGATAGGTCGGCAGTTGGAAATAATGTTAGGAAAGTAAAACTATTTACAAATGATTTTATAAAAATGCACTGAACAAGAATTTAAAAGTACAGGTAATGAAATTTTGAAACACCTGTCAATCGCGTTATGTGACGCACCAATACGAACTACAAACACAGATGAAAAACTTGATTCAATCAAGAGATACCACAATGATCCACTCTTAGGAGGGCACTGTGGACAAAAAAGGTTGATAAAAAAATTAAAATCTGGTTATACATGGGCAAATATGTCAAAGGAAGTAGCCAAATTCATAAAAACTTGTCATAAATGTCAAATAAATAAGGCAAAGATAAAGCATGTGGAACCGCTAGTAATAACTCCTACTCCTCAACAAGCATTTGATATTGTATGTATCGATACTATTGGTCCATTCACTAAATCAAACTCGGGTAACTTATACGCGGTAACTATTTAATGTGAACTCTCGAAATACGTAGTAATGATTCCTATACCAAATAAAGAGGCCGTAACAGTTGCCAAAGCCATTTTTGAAAAATTCATTTTGATATATGGACTCATGAAAGAAATAAGAACAGACATGGGTCTTGAATAATATTTCAAATATATCAATTAAACGCAGTATTTCTACGGCTTATCAGTCAAACTATAGGTGGCTGTGAAAGAAATCATAGAGTGTACAATGAATATGTTCGAAGCCATATAAATGAAACTCATACAGTCTGGGATACGTGGTGTCAATATTATGCCTTTTGCAACAATACCACTCCCAGCACTTATCATAACTATACTCCCTTTGAGTTAGTATACGGTAGAATTGCAACGCTACCAAATGAACTACAAGGGAATACAATAGAACCGATATACAACATTGATGCTTATGAGCGGGAAATTCGATATACATATATTACAAGTAACCCATAAGAGAGCTAGAGAAATTTTAGGTAAAATTAAAGTAGACAGAAGAAAACTTGGGATAAAACAGCCAAGAATTTTACATTGGATAAAGGAGATCTTGTTCTACTGAAAAAAGAGAACGGAACTAAATTTTGTGAGAAATATAGTGGCCCATATGTAGTGGTAGAATTCGCAGACCCAAACTGCACAGTAGCGTTAGGAAATGGAAAACATACCACAGTACATAAGAATCGGCTGGATATATATAATCCAGAACAGTGACTTTGACTATAAACCTGGGAAATTTTCCTATATGTGCACATTTATATTTGTTTTTCTCCCTTTCAGTTCCAATGTATGTTATTTTGTATTTTTTTTTCTCTATATATATGGTTTTGCTTCAAGGATGGGGATGCTAATGGCTAACCCTCACTATTAAAATAAGTACCTAAGTGGAGGCGCCCCACAGGTACAATTAATATTATTATTATTTTATTATTACTATTGTGTTAACAGGAAGTAAACATCCATCAAATCCAAACTAGTACCTACGCGTTTGAAAATACCCTTAGATAAATGGTTCAAGGGCTGGCCAACCCTGAAACCATTCTCCCTAAGGGAGGGGATGTAATGCCCCTCGTATAATGTATTAGGTCATTGACGAAATAGCTTAATTAATACTTTTATAGATATGTCTATCAACAATGATATAAAAGTATTAGTAAGCTTAAATAAAAATATAAACATAGTTTTGACATTTTTATGAGACGGGTACAATTACATTTATGATTAGATTAATAGAAAACTTCAATGAGGTCGTCTTCAATGTAATTTGTACAGAGAATTATTTAGTTGTTGAATAAAAATATAAGTGACTTTTGCTAAGTGTTTCATAAGAACGACCTGTCAACCCTTACATACTATTATTTCCATAATTGGAACTTTAGTTCTTTACGTTAGGTTGGAGCGACCGGGAGTCGCGGTGCAAAAGATCTGACCGTTACGTTGCTGCGTTATGTGTTTACGAAGCAGCGATTTATAGGCTTCAGAAAACTGTAATGCCGCCATATATCGATGTCTCGGGTTTAAATTCTACACAAAGGCTGATGATATGATAGTATAATAATCCATTGTTGATAATCGATTAGGAGATATACCTTACAGTTACGCATGTCCGTTTTAAACTAAAAAAAATGCTGGAAAGATTTTAAATCATTCGATAGATTGGAAAAAAAACCGAGGACAGAATTTTGTAACAAAATAATTCATCCACAACTACAACTTAATGATCATCGATTGTTAATCGATCAATAATATTCGATTATAGATTGATTAATCGATCAAAAATGATCGATTATTAATCAATTGATAATAATCGATTGGAAACAATCGACTTTTTATCGAATATTCGAATATCCATCAATTATACACAATCTGCTATTAATCGATTGTTGATGATCGATTGATGAAAAAGAAGAAGTTTAATTCTGTTATATTGTGAATTGTGCGAATTATTCGATCAGACGTTCAGTAAGTGAATTTTTTTATCGGCTACCCTTTACTTTAGATGAAGTTGCAAAAATGGTGTCATTCGAAAGGGCTTAACGAGCTGAGTCGAATGACACCGGTCCCCACCTGCAGAAACGTCAGGGGCAAAAGTTACGCCACTTTCATTTTTCAATGTTAAGTCTATGAGAAAAATTTTTTCCGTTGGAAATAGTATTCAAAAGAGCTGCAACGACGAGCGCGATTGGCTATAACAGGTTACGCATGCGCAAACGATTAAACGTGACGAAATCGATGTATAGGTGCGCGTTCTTCCTCGCGCACTTCTCGATGCTGTCCGCCGTCAATATGGCGATTATCGCCTTCAATTTTCAATCCATTAATTTTTCTGATTACTTCCTTCATAAAAAAGTTACAAATTTATTTTCGTTTGGTTTATTTCACCTTTGGTTGGTTGGGTTGGGTTAGGCTGGGTTGGGTTAGGTTGGGTGGCGTTACTAAGCTTGAAAAACAAAAAACAAAAAGATCAGATAAGAAAAGATTTGAACCCCAAGGGCTGACAAAGCAGCCCTTCCCCTCCACCGGACCCAAAGAGACAGTGTTCAGCGCTTTAACCCACAGCCACCGTCGCTCTGCCGGTACTAGTTGTGTTTATTTCAGCTTTTTATGATTTTTTTTGAAATTTTGAAAGTGGCGTAACTTTCACCCCCGACGTTTCTGCAGGTGAAAACCGGTGTCATTCGACTCAGCTCGTCAAGCTCTTTCGAATGACACCACTTTTGCCCCCCTCAGCCACTTGTAAATTTATATATAAGAAACATTTCAATTTAAATAAGAAACAATTTACACTATATCATGATACTTTGAAATTAATAAGAATAGTACCTGAATGTCTGTTGAATTATCCTATACTTTCTTCATTTTTGAAGGTGGATTTAACACAATTAGTTCGTTGTGGATTAAATCTATTCGATTTCCAATTTCTTCTATGGTGGATTCTAATTATATCGGCAAACGATATCAGTTCGGATGAATTATATCGGAGAGTTCAGATACGATTGCTCACTTACCGGCAACTTGTAAGTATTCTTCCTCATTTCACTATCACTTTTGTTTATCACTTAGAAGTTCTTATATTAGATTTATTCTAGTACATTTTTATTACTTTCCTGAATACTCGGCCTAATCTCAGAAGTGGATTATAGCACAGGTTCGACAAAAAAAATTTTAGGACAAAACTGGCCTCGAGATACGCCTGGAAATTATTTTCAGAATTGTAGGTCCTCCGGTAGAGGACGTATTTGACAGTTTAAATTTTAAAATGCAAAAATTTTCAAAATTTACTAAATTGAGGAACATATTAAATATTATACTACAAAATAGATTTCCATTTGAAAACAAGCAAGCTATGATTTTGAAGCATAATATGACAAAAAATATTAATCGTGTTCCATTTAATAGACTTTCTTCATCTTTTCGCCATGAAATGATTTTCACAAATGAAGAAGCATTTGATATATTGGCATTTTATTTTGAATGTATGTAGAAATGCAACCGTTGCTGCTAGAGTGTATACACTGCAGTACCCAAACAGACGGCATCCCAGCAGAAGAGTTTTGAGTTTTTCTACGACTCGCACACTGTGTCCGTACCACTGGAAAAGAGAATCTTCCTGTGTACCGAAGACAACGCAGATGTAGAACAGAAGAATATGTCATTGATGCTTCAGCTTATGTCAATGTTAACCCTCATTCAAGCACCAGAGCCATAGCTAGAGACCTAGGTATATGTCGAACCACCGTTCATATGTCGAACCACCGTTCAAAATATTTTTGGGAGAACACAGGTAACTACTTATTTCTCAATGCATGTCTTATTCGGTGTTAGAATGATAAAAACTACTCATATGTTTCTCATTTTTATCATACCGAAAATATCATTAAATCAAAGTTAGCTTGTGAAAACATTACTAATGTATTTGCCACCATTTTATGTCCAGTTTCAATAACATACCAAATTATTCAATGAAATTATCTTATTCTGTGTGAATAAATTTTTAACTATCAACATGCTAATTACGCGAGGAGAAGTAAAGTAAAAATGTACCAATAATAAGAATAATGAGAGGCCTGGCGAAAAAAATTCCTCATAACATTACGAGGGTTAATCCATTTAAAGTCATTTTTCGTTTAATAACAACGAAGGCCTTCAATGTGTCTTATTGATATGATTATACTATTTTAGGTTGCACCCATATCACATGGTCCTACACCAAAGCTTGAATTCTAAATATTTCGATACCAGGTTGGATTTTTGCAGTTGGCTCTCACATATTATGATACACGACTATCCTAAAATATTCTTTTTTCTTATTCTTTTGGGAATCAAACCACAATAATGTTTTTTATTTTTTATTTCTACGTTTCGGTAGCGTTCCAGCTACCGTTGTCAAGATTAACTAGTAATAAAATTAATAAAATAATTTTTGGTCCCTATCTGACACAGCGAAAAAATATGACAACTAGACAATCAATAATATTTTGAAATTTAAGACTACAAAACTTTGTTGTCAAATTTTATTAAGGTCCATTCATAGTAGATCACACCTCTGGTAAAATGTGAAATAAAATATTTTATTTTATGACATTCTAACGATATGATAGTCTACTGGAAATGGAATCCAGTGAAGTGCACGTTCCAGGAACGGTTTTTTATTGGAATGGCGCTTTTTTTAGCTTATTTTGGAAATGTTGTTGATAAAACGCGTTTGTTGTTACTTTTTTGTGTATGATCATTTTTGTTTTCAAAACATGTATAACTCAGTTTGGTGATTTTGAGTATTGAAGTGTGTATTGATTAACAACTATTCCAATGATAAATCATAAGAAAACCTGGATAAAAACTTATGATGCTATC
>CAJUYG010005966.1:0-12911 GCA_910591675.1 Galerucella calmariensis
AAGAATACTTTAACTATAATAAACATTTACCAATACTGTAATTCTTTATCTATTCAATGAAATACTATCAGAAGGAGCTTACTCCGACCGCTAAAGTGATGGGGTACTCAACTGCGGCAGTGCCAAGTTTATCGGATCCTACTTTGACCTAAATATATGACATACAATGTATATCAAGTTTTCAACACATCGCCATCTAGAAATATACACGCGCACTACAAAATAATACAAATTCACGAAAACGGCCAAAACTAGCTCCTTCTGAAAACTATGCCAAATCAATCTAGACATAAATATAAGGTAGCTGATGCATTTTTTAGGACTTGGTAAGTTGGGCTCCGTATATCGGAGCCCATTTTACCGCGGAGCTCACTTATACCTCAGATTTAACATGGGTGGAGCCCACCTTGTATGTTAACTAAATATATATATATATATATATATATATATATATATATACACTCTGTTGTGTTTACAAACTCCCGCGCATCTATGACGTGTATGAAAGAATAGACAGAGAGTACATTTGCAGTTTTGTAGTTAGATGGCGACACTTATGCCCTAAGTGTATCGCTATGATCTTTGATCATGAGAGTCGAGTTGATTTTTGGTTTATTCTGTTCGAAAGCCTGGCTGATGAGACCTAAAGGTCGAAACAGCTGTCCCAGGATGCGAACTGAATAAATCAAATATCGACTCGACCACCCTTTTTGATTTTTTTTTATATAAATGTATATATATATAAATATTTCGGTGTGTGTATGTATATGTACAATTCCTTCACTAATTAATCGAAAGGAACTTCGTTCCATCCGAGTGTCCCTTGACACCTCTCAACTTTTTTTGTTTATGTTACGCTTCAAGCCCGATATTGTACGGAGCCGGCTCTGTACATGCGATTTGGTACGAAGCCCGGAAGGGGAAGGAGAAGAAAATTTAGACTTTGCACAAAATGATCCCTTCCACTTCCGGACTCCGTACAAAATCGCTTGTACAAAGCCGGTTCCGTGCAATATCGGGCTTCGAACGTAACATACATTGACTTTTACAGTTTTCTTTTAATAGAGAAAAAATCTAGGTACACGTTTGCACCATCGCAAAATTTAGTTTTGCAACATTATCGTCTTTCTCGTAAATATATAATTTTTGAAAATTTTCTTGCTTAATCAGTATTTTTTTCATTTTTTTCTACGCAATTCTCCTTCCCATACTTCTCAAGATTGAACTGTATTCTCAAACTTAGTTAAAATCACGTTTCAAAAATGATGATTCATGCTAAAAATTAAAAGTTTTGGGAAGTTTTCAAACTATGTGTTTTGTAGCTGCATTTTATGAAATGCAGTTAACTAGATGAATTTTCTTTCTGCGAGGTTTAATTTTCCGAATAAAATATTTGCGGAAAAGTTTTCTGGGAATAATTAAATAGACTTGTAACAGTCAAAATTCTCCATTCGGATTTAGAATTCCAAGTAATTTCAAGATAAATATTATATAGATGAGCAAATATTGTTCAGGATACGCATTAGAAATAAATTGATTCGGAGAAAAACATTCTACCTTCCACCAAAGGCATCAGAAAACATTCCTAAAATGGCTTGATTTATTTATAAAAATCTCTATATCTTGGACGTGTTATGGAATTTTTGAAAAGGGATGATTTATTATAAAAAAATTTTCATTTACCATGGGTACGAGAAGAGTTTTTTTTTTCTGAAAATAACCATTTATCATTCAGTACGATGGAATTTTTATATGGGATAAATTTACTTGTGGAGACATATAGATTGCGAAAATTCTATTCGCGACATAAGATTTACACAAGTACGACAAAAAAAATATTGAAAAAACTACTTGAAAGGAAGAGACAAATGATTGTCTGCAGTCAGCGATGAGCGTGTGTACAGTGCCTCCCATTCCTACCGCCGTTGCCAAATATACTTATCTGTAAAAGTTATTCCCAATTTTTGTCGGCTACTACTACTACTACTAGATGTGCAGCTTTGTCCTGGATAACTCAAGCCAAGGTTCCGACACTGAGGCCACTGGCGGGCCCATTGTGCCAATCCTGCTACCTAGTCATCCATGAAGCCGAGCCCTTCAATAAAGGCCACAACCTTTTTCAGTGGATGCCTGCTTGTGTCTCCAGGAGCCATGACAGTGACTCCGAAGATTCGCCTGCGTAATACAGCCCAGTGTGGACACTCTAAGAGAACATGAACTGACGTTTTATCAGTAATGCCGCAACCCCTACATAGGGAACTTTCCTCTACTCCTAGATTGTAGAGGTGCTTCCTCATACAGCAGTGCCCTGTTAGGAGTCCTGCTATCTTCCTTAGCCTACTCCTTGGTAGTTCAGTGGCTGCCCTGGCCTGTCCATCAGTCCATCCCTTCAGTAGAAGTTTGGATTGTCTAGGACCCTGCAGAGCATTCCAATGAGCGAGGTGCTGATTCCTCAGCCACTTCTTCGTCTCCTTGCGTATTCTTTGTTTTGTTAGGCCCAGGATCGGGCCTGGGCCGCAGAAAGGAGCTGCCGCCCCTTCCGCAGTCAGTGCATCCGCCATCTCGTTGCCTTCAAAACCAGAGTGGGCTGGAATCCATTCTAGCCGCACCACGTTCCGCCTTGCAAGATTAGCAAGTAGTTCTCGACATTCGTTAGCAAGTCCTGAGTTGCTGGTGTACCCACTCAGGGCTTTGATTGCTGCCTGACTGTCGGAGTATATGGTTATGCGTCGATCCACATAACCTCTGTCTAGGTTTATCTGCGCACATTCCAAGATAGCATATATCTCGGCCTGATATGCAGATACACCATCACCCAATGGTACACAAACCTGTGTTCTTGGGTTCCTGGAGTTAATTCCAGCCCCTGCTCTATCACCGGAGCATGAGCCATCTGTGTACCAGACGGTCCCATTAGGCTGTGTATTCCTCTCTTTTTCCCAGGACTCTCTATCCCGTATCATGGCCCTGTATGGGGAAGCGAGGTAGTACTTACGCAGGCATTCATCAGCCGCTCGAGCCAGAACTGGAATATCTTCCAGGAGCCGGAGCTTCTTGACGTTCCTGCACTCTTCCCCTCTTCGCACGTATCCCAGCCGTTTCAAGCGCAGGAAAGCCCTCCCCGCCTCAGCCTCGATCACATGGTGAAGAGGCCGAAGACCAAGGATCACCTCCATCGCAACAGTTGGTGTAGTCCTCGTGCAGCCAGTTGCCCCCAAACTGACCACCCTTTGAAGGCGTGCCAGTTGCGATCTAGCCGTGACCAAGGTTACCCTCGGCCACTAGACCAGAGCCGCATATGTGAGCATAGGCAGCATAATCACTCTATAGAACCATATGATCGTTTTGGGGGTCAGTCCCCACCTCGGAACAATGGCTCTCCTACAGGCCCAATACGTGTTTGTCACCTTGCTTAGGCGACTATCAAGTGATTTATCAAGGATCACTCCTAGATACTTCACCTGTTCAACCACCGGCAGTGGTACTCCATAAAGATTTAGACCATCAGGTCTTATACCTCTCTTTTTGGTGAAAGCAACTATCTCAGCCTTGGCAGGATTAACTGCAAGTCCGTGTTCGTTACACCACCCATGTACCCTATTCAGAGCCCTTTGCATGAGGTCCCTGAGAACGGTAATGTGCCTTCCAACAACAAGGACAACGATATCATCGGCATACCCAATCGTTAGAAAGCCCTCACCGTTTAAAAGGGTTATTAGCTCGTCAATGACTAGGTTCCACAATGTGTGCGAAAGAACACCCCCTTGCGGACATCCCCTAGCGACGATTACTTTTGCCACATGGTCTTTCCATGTGGCCTCTACTGTACGGTTGCACAACATGGCCCCAAGCCAGTGAGTGATCATTGGATTATTGTCGGCTACAATGTTAAATAGGTTAAATTGGTAAATCGATAGCAATGTATAGATTATTTATTGCAGATTATAATATTTTGTCCAAATTTTTTCTTGAATTATATTATTTTTTTCTTATATGTATTGATCTCACTTACTTTTCAACAATCAATAATATCACCAATCTCGATTTTCTCCCTCTAAATACTTGTTAAATAAGAAGTTATTTATTCCTTAGAGTGTACCAAACAATCTGAACTGACAACGCTGCTTTCCTATCAGATTGGTAGCTGGAACTGAACATACGTCTAACGCTGTATGCGAACTCTTGCTTTTAAGTAGTTTTCCTCATATTTTCCCTGTCGCACTCGTGTGGATCGTTTTTTATAATTACATAATTACAATTATAATCATATAATTACGATTGAAATTTAGAATGGATGATCACCACCTGAGTCGCACGCCAGCGTCGAGAAGACAAACACGTGGTCTGTTGTTTACACGCATACTGTTGTTTTTATTTGTAAATTTTGTATAAAAACACCGAGATCGTGCTATGCGGCACTCTAAACAACAAAGCCAGAGATCTAAAATGATCTCCATTTGCAAGCTATGTTGAGGTTATTTACAACTTGATTCCACAAGAAATCAACTGTCTGAATCTAGTATCTTGTTTTTTAATCAGTGGTTCAACTAACTCCAGCAATTCTTGGAATTTAGGAACTGACATTCGTGAAACATTTCTGTGAGCTTCGGGGTCCTTTTTTTTCAACTCTTCTGAAAGTCCTGAGGATGATCCTAATTTTTTCTTCCTTTGTATCCAAGGCCTACATCACTATCGTCTCTTCTTGCGGTTCAGCATTTCCAAACAAAGCTCCGTAACACACATTCTTAATAACCGCCCAATCACTTGTTTGGGCTACAGACGACTACACGACATACACGACTACAGACGACATGCTGACTGGAACTAGAACTACGCGAGTTGCCGACTGTGACCGGGCTGCCAGCCGCTGTTTGCTGGTGCTACTGCCAGCCGCTGATAATCAGCGGCTGCAACCCTGTGCTTGAGGTTCCCATAATACGCTAATGATATAGAACTTTTTACGAAGAAACCCACGCCTATGACCAGAGAAAAATATCTAAAAGGTCGTACGCCCATGGTAGATAGAGAAAATGTAGACAACCCTTACAAAAATTCAGTGGTATTTATAATTTTTTCAAGTTGAAGGAATTCTCTTATACCGCTCGGGTTTGCAAGACTTCACCCTTGTCATATCTATCAATAATTCCTCAGTATATTTACTGACTGAAATTTACCGCTTCGGCTCTGTACGATCACAAGAATTTGCTTACAACGCCGGTTTAAATTGTTTGAATCACAAATTTAATTAGGTATCCTTGAAAACGGTAGCTGGAACACTAACGAAACGTTGAATTGAAAATATGAAAAAAATTGTGAACATAAGTGAACATATCTTCTGTATGTTCCTTGTGGTATATTATTCATTCTTTTTTTAATTTCTTGGGAAATTAAACCACAATATTTTCAAATTCTTTATTTCAACGTTTCGGTAGCGTTCCAGCTACCGTTGTCAAGAAAAAATAAGTAGAAATTAATTTTTATCCCTGGAACGTGCACTTCACTGGATCCATTTCTAGTAGACTATCATATCGTTGGAATGTCATAAAATGAAATATTTCATTTCACATTTTGCCACAGATATGATCTACTATGAATGGACCTTAATAAAAATTTGATAACAAAATTTTGCAGTCTTAAACTTCAAAATAATTTTTGATTGTCTAGTTGTCAAATTTTTTCTGTTGTGTCAGTGAGGGATAAAAATTAATTTCCACTTATTTTTTCTTGACAACGGTAGCTGGAACGCTACCGAAACGTTGAAATAAAGAATTTAAAAATATTGTGGTTTAATTTTCCAAGAAATTAAAAAAAGAATAAGTGAACATAAATGCGAAATAGGAATTCCTGTACAAAACTGTCAAACGCGAGTTAACTTTTTTACCAAATAGCGTTCATAAATAGTATATTATGTAATGTGTGTGGTGGCGTAATTCCGTGAGTGCGTAAAATGCTCTACAACACGAGTTACGTAGTATACTTTACCTACGTCCTACTGGTACTTGTATTTATTAGAAGCATAAGAAATAACTGTTACATAATTAGAGGTGCCTGGTAAACTCCATCTCTATCACTCAATTACTCTATTACCAATGAAAGAAGCACATTAAAGAACTAACGTTTAATTATCATTAATATATTGTTGATAATCAAAAGTCCATTTTTCAATTATAATCAATACATACTTTTAGCCCTTTGGGATTTTCATAGTTAAACGTGGCCATATCGAATGCTTTCAAATAATAAATTTTGAATAAAATGGCGATGTCTATTGACAGTTGCTAGGGAAGCCGTGCCATTTATACTTTGGCAAGTTTATCTGAAACCGTGAAAGGAATGCAGTCGAAAACGTTCGACATTGCCACGTTTAACTATAAAAAAATAGAAGAACTGATTATGTAGTGATAATAATTATAAATGGGTCTTTTTATTATTAACAATATTAAAAATATGATTAAACGTTAATTTTATAATGTACTTGTTTCCTTGGATTTATTCTATTAACATTATTTTCCAATTTATGAATATTAAAAGAGAACACTTTTCCAAATTTATTATGGGATTCTTAAAGCTCTGGCAACGTTGTACGAAAACCATAATGACCACACCCTCCGATTACATAATTGGTGATTTTTATCGACCAGGTTACTTCTTATTGGAAAGCGCGTGCGTATGTTCTTCCCTCTCACTTCGTCAATTGACTGATATTGATTTATCCAGTGGTGTTCGTATTGTCAGTTACCTTTGTAATTTCAGTTTTACTTGGTAAAATAGGTACCGTACGCCATTTGTACGTTTGACAGATATACGCCATGTTTTTCCTCGCCTCTTACCGACGCCCCGTAGCTACAGATAAACTTGCCAAACTATACTTTACAGCTGTTTGTTTTTTTTACAGTGCGTAATAGACATCGTTACATTGATACCGACTGTGTGTTATCGATTGATTACATGGGGGGTCGTTAGTAAAAATAATAACAGATTTGGAGAGGTGGTTGAAAAATAATTTCAAATGCACTCCTAACTCTCCTAAATTTGATCCGGTTCAATTAAAAGATGGATATTTCTGATTTAAAAAGTCGAACTCCATTTTCATACCATTTTCGATACTTTCAGCCTCGTAACCAATAGTAACCAGCATGGTGAGGGGGCGGGAATTTCGATAGTTGAACCTGAAGTATGGCGGTTCGATTCGCCACTGTGGTGGAATTTTCCCTTTTTTGTTTTCAATTATTTTTCACAGTTTTTGTCTGAAAAACATCAAATTTCAAATAAAGCAAAGTTATTCGTTTCAAAAATTCATTTGTTTATTAAAATGTACGGCGGAACTTTTATAATTGTTTGGGACACTGTTTAGCGGCTAACGGAAAACAATCTGATCGTTCAATCTTTTGAATAAATTTTTGGAACAAACAACTTTGCTTCATTACAAATTTAATGTTTTTTGGACGAAAATTGTGAAAAAGAATTGAAAACAAAAAGGAATAAATTTCACCACAGCGGCGAGTCGAACCTACATACTCCAGGTTTTACTTTCAAAATTCACGTTCCCTTACCCTGCAAACTATTCGTTACGAGGTCGAAAACATTCGAACTTGGTATGAAAATGACGCTCGACTTTTTTATACATTACTATCCATTTTCTCATTAAACCAGAGCGAATTTGAAGAAATTAAACGTGCATTTGAACTTATTTTTCAACGACCTTTCCAAATCTGTTATTATCTTCTATGAACGCTATTTGGTGAAGAAGTTAGCTCGCGTTTGACAGTTTTGTACCTACAGGAATCCCTATGTCGCATCTTATGAATAACACAGTGTATAAAATCCATGGAGGTAAAAGAGAGAGAAGAGAACATAACAGTATTGGAAAAAGTAGAATTCGATAGATGGCGCTCTGAAATGTCAATGTCATCTTAGCAACGAGTAAAACAAATCAGCTGCCGTATAAGCCCTTTGATATTTAAGTGGTTTTATTTTGCTGTTTTAGTTATTTTTAGTGTGTGTTTTGAAAAACTTTTGCTTTTTCTTTAATTGTGCTTAAGTATTTTGGGTTGTTAAACTAAATTTTGACTACTAATATTTTTATTTTTTGAGTAATAGGTATGGTCGATATTTGTGAAAAGTACAACGACTTCGTGTTTTTATTTTATTTTTGATATAGTAATGCCTACAAAAGTTGCAGGGAAGGTACGGTTGTATTGAGTAATATTTTAAATCTTCAATACCGACTTATTTTCTCTTTGATTTGTAATGAAAATAAAAAATAGAATAACATAACCTCTTTCATGATATCTCTGATTATATAAGGATATTACCTCAGAAATGATGGCAGTTGAGTTAAATAGTGAAACACAGTTTTAAACTTGTCACTGACACAAAATTCAACAAATAAATTACGAATTTACGGTTATTACGTCGACTTGCATATAATACAAAAACAATGCAAAACGAATTATTTTACTCTCCGCCCAATAAAGAATCATCGACCAAAGTGGCTTCTCAATATGACTTCCGTTGAAGCGTAAACAAACCAGAGGCGTACATTAGATTATTCATTTAGGGGAAACAAAAAACTCTAATATGCATCATTTTAAGGTGGTATGTATTGGATAAAAGCAGTCTCCAAACACTATTGTACAACTCAATATCAACTTAAATCCATACTGATACTCATAAATAACCTTTCTATCACTGAAAATCTCTATTTTCTCAACGTGGCTTTCCAATTTGACACATTTCAGTATATTAAGCTCATCTATGTTGACACAAGAATTGATGACTAATGTCACTAATGTGGCTTCTCAATATGGCAACTTCCGTAGAAAGTTGGTTAAATCACTACCACGCTTACCTTCCCTCCTTTATCTCTTACCTCGTTGATAAAATCCAATGTTTTGTTGTCCTTTGACAAATTAATGGACTTCTACGCCAGTTTTCCCAATATCGACACAACTCTAGATAAAACCGTTTAAAATTAATCGGCAACAAAATATCTAGCAATATTCAAAATTAATTCTATAAATAACATTCACCAATTTTCAGGATTAACGTATAGATACAAACTAACAGGTGTAAACATGATGAGACTGTTTGACTTTTGGGGATAATAATTCCATCAAATGATAAATATAATATCGATTTATGGATATAGGTATATAGACCAATAATGTAGCAACCTATTCAAATACGCTCAAAGCATAACAATAAATTCCTCCACCATTATAAATGATTTGAAGTTGTCATGCATGTGTTTGTATACCTATCCCGGTAGAAACGGAATTTACTGCTCTTTAATGGAAATCTAAGGGCGCTAACACTTTGAGACAATTCCAAAGCATTCTAATTAGTGTTATTTTATGAACGGATCTTTTAGTACCACTTGTATAAACCGATTGGTTATGTTTGAATTAACGTAAAAATGGCTTGTTGAGCAGAAAATTTAATTTCAACTACCCTCTCATCACTTTTCAGGATGTGGCGGCTTACGATTAGTTGACACGCTTCCTGTCAATTCTGTTGAAGAATGCTAGTGCAAAAATTTAAAGTAGATCGAATCAAGCAATTACGTTGTACCATACAAACTTTGCCCTAGTTTTCCACACCCTTAGGGTTGAAATTTTTGAAAAATCATTCACTGCAGGATGCCTTAGTCATACAAAGAACACGCTCCCCAATTCTCATTCTCATCCCAGTCTCCATTTTGGCTTTCTTTTGCTAATGGTATCAATTTCTACATACTCGTGTTTTTGAAACGGACTTTACAAAATATGTATTTCATATCTGCTGAGATTGGCATGCTGCTTTTTGTAACAGTAACCTTTCTCATCAA
This sequence comes from Galerucella calmariensis, assembly GCA_910591675.1. NCBI lineage: Eukaryota > Metazoa > Arthropoda > Insecta > Coleoptera > Chrysomelidae > Galerucella > Galerucella calmariensis. The sequence goes on from CAJUYG010005966.1 coordinate 9,830, forward strand.
AAGTTGCTGCTCCTAAAGATAAATCCGGGTGCTGAACAAAACTGCAGCTAAAAAAGGAAAGAATCACTGTTTTGACAAAGTAAGGTCAACACAGATATGGCGTTTACAGAGCCATTTACCGAAAATGAGGAGAAAAATGTTCGAGACTTCTAGTGGGCTCTTCTTATGTGGAACGGAATCTACTAGAAACTCATTTTTCCGAAAATAACTCAAATAGCAGATGGAGCACTGCAATAGGTTAGCACATTTATACTATAACAAAAGGCTTAAATAGGCTACAAACACCTCTCCACCTTCAAAGGCATCATTCTCCCAGCGGTGGTACAGCAAAGACAAAACAAAATCTCACCACTCCAGGTAGCTTGGAACTGGGTCACATACCAGTAGCGAATGTGTGGTAGGCGATGAGAAGCCACTGGCAAGAAATAACATGGAAGATTCAATCTCGAGGCGGATTGACTACTTAAACAGAGTTGGGCTGGATGATGTAATCTGGATTTAAAGAACCACAATTTATATCTAAAAAGATCGCAGTGGAATAGACCGATTAGACACCCCATCAAATCTACTTACCAAAAGCATAAAGAAGGGAATGATCAATTCCAAGAGCTGGAAACAATGACACAACGAATCCAAAGTCCTAGCAATTTTTGTGCAAAAAACTATAGGAAATTATATGACATCAACAATTATCCTGGGAAGACTGTGCAAATCAGCAGACAAATCTAAAAATACTGCTGTACAGCTGAGGAAGTAAGGTAACACAAGGAGGAATAGAATCATATAATTACCAGATCTGGGAAGAATGGTGTGAGGGTTTGGGCTGTTGTTTATGAAAATTATTTTTGAAATTAATTATATCTTCATGACATTCCCACATACGATATACATTTATATGTTATCTCCGGTCATGCATCTAATCTCAGCGGAATCTTAATTGTAGTTATATTTGTAGGTGTAATTTTAGGTACCTGTTATCAGATCCAGTATTATATATTTTCGAATGCTTAGTGATACTTTTGTATCAGGTTTGGCAGACGTATCTATGAAAGTATAAATTAGATATTTCGCAAATAACCTCGTTCCCTTTTTCAAAGTGTCCGGTCCATCAGCGTACATCCTATTGTTCAAATCCAGTTGAAACAGGTCTCATTTGCAACGACCTTAAATGTTTCGTTCAAAAATATATAAGTACGGTTCTGTGAATTTACTCCTCACCAAATTTTGGCGTTCTATTGATGACACGTTCGGTATGATCCCTGCGTCATAAAAAACAGACAGGCAGTGATGGGGACTGCCGACAGAGATGAAAACAAAAACAAATGAAGCTCTATCAAAATGTCTCGTATTACTTCCAGGGTAGGGGATCTGTCTGCAACCAGGGGCTGTATTCTTGACTGTGGGAGTAGAGCTTTCCGAGAGAACACATTGTTTGTCTTTATTCTGCCTGGCTACTCCGTCATTGCAGTGACAAAGACAAAATATCTGTTCTCTCGGGAATCTTCACTCCCTCAGTCAAGAATACAGCTCCTGGGTAGGTGATCTCTGAAGGCGCGGGGGTGCCGCCACATAGGGAGTCCCGTCAGTACTTAAATTTTTAATTAAGTGAGAACTGTAACGCTGTTAGTGGTAGTTGCAGATTCTTCCACATATATTATATCAGCGCTGACATCCTAACGTGTTATCTATGATCCTAACCTGACAACTGCCTGACGTGTATCGTGTTTGTCCAGTTTTAGTTTTTAAAAACTATTTTGCTTATTTGTGTGTGTGTGTGTTGAGTATTCGTAGTTGGTTTTTATTGTTTATAGTGGAACTTTTATTTTAAGAGACAATGTCGTGAATATTTATTGTGAAAGACTGTGAGGTGAGGTGCATAAGGTGCATAAGGTAAGCTCTCTTTATAAAAAACATGTTTCATCAAATGAAAAGTGACAGAAGTAGTTATTCTTCCATACAGCTTTGAGCTTCCCAGCATTGTTGTTGAATTCCTAACATCTATTTAACTTCATGTTTGTCATTGGAATATTTAAAAAAAACATCCCATTCATTGTATACTTTTTTTATTCAATAAAATATATAAACTTGATGATTATTGCTTCATTTTTCTCACATTCTAAATGGTCCATTTTTTGACATTTCATTTAATTTTACTTGACTATTTGATTGTTATTATTGTGATATCAATCTAATGTTGAGTAACTTTAAATGAAATATCAAAAATGGACCATAAATGTCACTTTGCAATAAGAGTAAAATTACGGTGATTTTAAATATGCCGCCAAAAACTGTAAAATTACAGAAATCTTCTTTTTCGGTTGTTAGCGAAGTTCACAACCATCTGATTTGTGGTGAGGTACTGACGGGACTCTCAAGGTGGCGCCACCCGTACAAATAGAGGGCGCCACGGGTCAGCTTCCCATCTATTAGTATTTTTTTATCTATGATGGGGACTGCCGACTGAGGTGAAAACAAAAACAAATGAAGCTTTATCAAAATCTCTTTTATTACTTCATAGCTAATGGAAATTTTATCAAATAAATCAACAAACTAATCCCTTTGAAAATTTTTTTCGTAGGTACATATATACCTACACAATATACAAAATATACATTATTGCTTATGAGAAGAGTTCGGTGACAATGACGCGAGCTCAATGATTTTTATTCAAGTCAAAAATTATTCGGAATAAAAATGTTGGGGCACAGTGTGTAATAGATCGATAGTGGTCAATGAATTTGTCCTGATCACTGTTCATACTATCCCTACACCACCACTTCACACACAACTTATGCGCGTTTTTATAACAAAGTTATCTTCTTCGGAGACTAAAGGTAAACGCGCGTAAATTAGTGCAAATGTTAGATAGTTAGTTAGTGGTAGTCAAACAAGTATCCAACGGTTACAGAATTTCCAAATTATTAACTTTCTGATATTTAAAAGGAAAATATGAAATGTCAATACTTTTGTTATATCCACAGTTTTTAAAATTCAGGTTTTGTTGTCCAAATTCTCACATGGCAAAGAATGGTAGTTTTTTTTTCTCTGACCGCTCCGACCAACAAAAATATATTTTCTGTGA
>CAJUYG010005967.1:0-12910 GCA_910591675.1 Galerucella calmariensis
ACCACCCAAGTATTGTCAATGTCAACTGTCGTGGACATGCCCTATTCTATTAAAAGAACTCCAAATATGTTTTTTGAGGTTAGAATCTCTATCAAATGTCAAAAATGAGTGACTTTCCTTGCATTCGCGATTAAACTTAGCTAAGAAATTTTGCTAAGTCAAAAATCCGGCATACTTGGCGGAGGCAAGGGGGGAAGTCAATTGATCGTAGTAAATCTAACTTCATTGGCAAAACGAACGGTAGCTTAGCTAAGTTTAACTTAGGTTAGCTCAGATTGGTGGTAGAAAAAAAGCAACTGTTTGAAAATATTAACTTACTTTTCCATTGTAAGGTAGGGTGGGTAGGTATTCTAGCCTTTACCGTGCCTTTACCAACAACCAATAATCAATATTTAATAACCAACAACAAACTTCCCAATATTTTACATTTTACTTTTCGAAAAACAAAGAACAGGCTGAGCGGTTGGATTGGGGTGCGTTCGTGATTTCTCTTGTTCGGCGGTGGTGCGTTCACGAATTACACTCGTCCGATCCGTCTAATTCAAATAATCCAATTCAAGTAATCCAACACTCAACACCGTTCAGTTCAATTCACGAGAGTTCAGAAATACTCAACTTTAACTAAAATTTAGTTAAATTTAAAAACGAGCCAATATTAATAAAGAGGAGTCAACGAGGAACTTTTAATTCAAACGAGCCAGATCAGCTCGAATGAGCCACCTGTGGCAACACTGAATTCATAAATCATAAAGGTACATTTACATTTACGAGCGTGCTTAATCTCTTTGCTTAATTGACATTTCACATAATGATCATTTACATTGGTTCTAAATTTTTTGGTTATGTTATTTGTCTTGTCGTAGTTTATCGTGAGCTGGATACCTATAAAAATAAAAATAATGGACGAGAATAAGATTAAAAGTTTTGCTCTCTAGCATATCGTAATAACATTACATAAGAAATGGCCCAAAAATTGTGTGAGAAAAAAATTAGCAAAAAAGGTTTTGGGTACGAGACATTTATTTAGCAATACTTAGCATACTATTAGCAATATGTGATGCAAAATGTAATTTTATCTTTGTTGATATTGGGTCTTATTGAGCACAGAGTGATAGTGGCATATTAAAAAATTCCACAATTGGAAAAATCCTTTCAGCACACATTAAATATACCAACAAGTAAACTTCTTCCCTATACTGCAGATGAAGTGCCAACATTTTTTATTGGTGATGAAGCTTTTCCTCTTCGAAGAAATTTAATGAGACAAAAATGATCATAAAATTTTCTTAACAATCATAACATAACCATTAAATTTTATATGAAATTGTCTTTCTGCTTGCATTTGTCAAGCAGAAGAACAAGCCCGCTCAAGCTTAAGCAAAAGTAAAATTTGCAATGTAAATGGATAGGTACATGGAGACGTCATATGTCAAGCGAGCAAATTTCAAACTCAAGCACGCACGTAATTGAATGTAAATGAACCTTCAACAGTTAATTTAACACTTGTTGTACTTTTCACAAATATCAACCATACCTATTACTCCAAAAATAAAAATATTAGGAGTCAAAATTTAGTTTAACAACACAAAATACTAAAGCAAAATCAAAGAAGAAGCGAAAGTTTTACAAAACACACACACTGAAAATAACCAAAACAGCAAAATAAAACCACTTAAATATCAAAGGGCTAATACGGCAGCTGATTTGTTTTACTCGTTGCTATAGTTCATTTAAAAACCAGGAGGAGTAATTTGAAAAGCCTTACTCACACCACTAGAAGTTACCAGATTAGTTACTAAAGGGTGTGTTCCGAAAACGTAGTCAACAGTCGTGTTCCAAATATATTAAATATGCCTTGATAGCAAAGACATTAGTCATAAGTCGATTTCTCCTCTGATCTGCAGTATATTTGTATGTACCTACGCATTAAACAAAATGTAAGACTTTTTCCTGTTTCGTTTCTTATTCAAACATCAGAAGATTCAGATTCACATCGACAACAAACAAATTATGGTCATTGTTGATGGTGGAGAATTACAGGTAGTCAAGTTACTTCTATTATATTTATTACAATTAAATTAAAAAGAATATGACAATTGATAATATGTTCTGGCAATAACAATACTACAAAATTAATAGCATTGTAGAGCAATATTCAGTATTAATTTAAACATTTCCAACAGTTATCTTCATGTTTCCGGATTAAGGTAATAAACCACTTTTCAAATAGTTCTGAGATACCTCCTTCCTTCTTTTTAACTTCAAAAACCAATAATGTATTTTCTACCAAACCCATTCTTTTCTATATTGTTTTATATCTTCCATGGCATGTTCTTCCGATGAACTTTGACGATTTCTTCCCAAATATGTATATAACAAATAAATAGTACCTACATTTGACTCGTCAAAAGGTGACAAAGATAAATTTAATTTGTTTCAGAAAGTCTCAACGTTTCTTTGAAGCTTGCAAAATTTTGTCCATCACAGATAACATTTTTGTTCTTCGAACGACATTTTTTATTCAGTCATCACAATTTTTCAAAAGTCCTGGTATTCCACCAATATTTTCTGCACTATATAATGTTCCTCTACTTCAGTATTCCCTTAATACTCGCTAAACCGACTTTGCTACTTTTAAAAAAATGTAAAAAAAATGTAAAGTAATAATGTACCCACTGCTTGAGAATATTTTTGGTTTTTCATCCAATATTTATTTATTTATCTGTCAGAACTATCAAAAATGAAAACTATCAGCTGATGTCAATATTAAAAAGTGTTGTGTGAAACTGGGCTGAATCTGACCAATCAGAGGTCTACAGAATTGCCAACTTAAATTCAAATCACTCCTCCTGGTTTTTAATGCCCAATTTCACCAACCATTTCCTAAAGTTAGGTTATACCTAAATCAGATTTTGGAATGACAAAATATAATTTACGTTTCACCATGCGCTAAGAAACGCCTAAACATGATAGAAAATACCCAATATTGTCACTCTCAAGTAATTATTAGCGCGTGGTCAAACGAAAATTATTGCACTTAGCAATTCCAAAATCTGATTTAGGTATAACCTAACTTTAGGAAATGGTTGGTGAAATTGGGCATAAATGAGGTATAAGATGACGTTGACATTTCAGAGCGCCATCTGTCGAATTCTACTTTTCCCAATACAAGTTTGTGCTCCCTATCTTATATCTAGTATCCAATGCTACCAACAAACAAAAGAGGGCCGAAATCATAGACAAATTAAAAGAGACGGATTGAAATATAGGCAGTATAAGGCACAACGTTTCTGCGCAACTGACCCGCGCATCGAGTCGCTTCGGTCGTGAGAGCTACAAGACTTTTTACAAAAGGGAAATATAATAAAGTGGTTCAAAATACTATAAATTACATTTCACTTCACTATTTATCCTTCAATGTCCATAAATATAATGAAATATCCTAGTATATCAACTTTTAAGTCATTAAAAACGAAAATATACAAAATCAATCATACATTGGCTGGTGTGAGTATAGCTTTTGCTTGTCAAAGTCATAGTGAAAGTGTCAATTATTATTCTACAAAATGGTAAGTCGGATTTAATAGTATATTAAAGTATAAGTGGATATTAAGGTCTTTAAAACACGCGCTATTTTTGGAGCACGACGGCGAAGCCGGAGTGCTCGAAATAGAGCAAGTGTTTTAAAGACCAGTTATCCACGAATACTTTACGATATTTTTTTTGGCGCACTTTGAAATTATAAATACCGGTCTATAACTACTACAACAACAAGAAATGGAAATCATAGATGGAAACGTCAACTAAATGTCAAATGGTTGAATTCGTGACGTATATGATGTACACCTTGCGTTGTCATGGAAATGAGAAAAACATAAACTAATTTGTATTTTGATGGAAGTTCAACCTTATTGAGTTCTGTGAATGTCAATAGTATTAATTTAAATACCATTTCCTAAGATTTGAAAAATGGAAATATTAATATTTCAAACAATACCAACAGCACTTTCCATTTTAATTTATAAATTTGACATTTTTAAATATCGTTCGAATAAAAGTTTTGACGTTACAAACTACTCCCTTTAGACATGATTTAGACCATAGATTTAGACTTCGTTTCTCGAGTTGTTGATGTTGCCACGGTAACTTTAAAACACGCGCGTGCTAAAAAGTTCGATTTAAACACGCTGAGGCGTGTTTTAAATAGGTAAAATGGTTCACCAATAAAAAAAAATTAGTTTATATTTATAAATTTATCAAGGGTTTTAGTTCTAATTGAGGAAATAAAAGTAAGTAAACCTTTAAAATACCATCACCAAATATAAAACGTCATAGTTGTGTATTGAAAAATTGTAATACTTATTAAATATTTTTGGCCATTTCGCAATTTGTAGTAAGAATAAAACATTTTTCGAATTTCCATCTAATATTAATCAAAGTGAACAGTGGTACAACATTTTAGAATTTCCTTCTACATCAAAGGATCAAAGGTTGTGTAAAGATCATTATAATAATAATGCATTCACAGGTTCATTATGAAAAATATTCATTAGATTTGTTTTACCCTTGCAATCCTTAAGATCATACACTACTACCAAAAGTAGTTGAACATAATAATAATACCCAAGCTTTTGAAAATACTGTAGCTATTACCTGTAAAATAAAAGCTTACTTTTCTAACAAAAATGATAGCCTTAAAGAAACTCATATACCTAACAAATTTTAACTTAAGGTAATGCATTTTATTTATTTTGTTTCAGACCTGTTCCTGTCTTCATAGAAATGGAGAATCTACTTTCTAACTCCTGTTTATTTAAATTTTTTCAGTTTTTGTGAATAATTTTAAAATAATGTGCAATTGGATGTGATATCGGATTAACTTTTCTAAATATAATGTAAGTTTAGTAAAAATATGTTATTTTGTGATTAATAATTATGTAAATGTTAGATGAATTGATGATAATAATATAGATGTAGATTATTTGTTATGATTTTATGTGCAGTTTAATAAAAATTTTAAATTAGTGTTGATTTCTCATTTATCAAATTTATGTGTCTTAAAATAGTTCATTAATTATAATCATTTCATTATTAAAAATTGAATAAGTTTTAATTTTTTGTAATGAAATAATTATATAATAAACAATTTCTAGACAAATTGTGAGATTTACATACCCACAATTCAAACCAACCAATTTAAATATCCCGCCCTCAAAAATTAGTTCCAACAACCCTTCCTGGTGCGCTTCGATCGACGTGATGCCAACTGTTACTACAGGGTCGACAACTCTCATTATATTATATTTCTCTATGGCCGAAATCGCCATCATATTATATTTCTCCATAGAGTTTGTCTATGTATTTCTCTATGATGGAAACATCTAAAGCAGTTATTTTGAACAAATATGGACAATTAAATTTTATAACAGTAAGTAAGATGTGTATTTCTTGAATAAAGGAATGTCTTTGTTCCTGAGTTTGTTTATAATTCATATTATATAATATAATCATTAGGTACTTATATAATTAATTTACCTATCCAATTCTATTTCAATAAAATTTTCATTATATTTCAAATATTATTTTTTCCCAGGTTAAACAACATGAATTACCATCATTAGATGGAAATCTGGAAGTAAAAGTTGAATATGGTGGTTTGAATTTTGCTGATTTGTACACAACTGAAGGCCTAGTGGGAGATAAGAAACTTCCATTTGTTTTGGGCATTGAGTGTTCAGGAGTAATAACTGCAATAGGGGACAACATAACTAATAACAATTTTGAGGCAAGTAAATAAATGTATTTATTAAATTAGCAAAACAATATTTCTGTATTCCAGTATCACAGAGTAAAATACAATCTTTATATTCCATACATCAGTATTAATTGTGAAGACTCACCTATTTTGAACAGCTCCTATCTTCTAAGTGGTTTTTGTTCAGAACATCACATATGTATGTAGTACCGTGAAAAAATCTAGTGTACATTCTCTAACCAAGAGGAATCTTCCGATTTCTGTGATGATAATGGAAATAAAGTGAATGGGTGTAGTTATAATAGATTAACAAAATAATAGAGAATAAACATTAGTCTGTTCAGATGGCAATGAGTACAAGTAACAAAAAGTTTAAACTTAAAACTAATTTATATTTGATTGATGATATAATATATAAATGCCTTATTCAGTTAAAAACAACTAATACGGAGTTGATAAAGGTGTTACAATATAATCCAATGATTCTAAAAATATAAGTTATTAGTCTAACCTTAGTCATATGAAATGAAATAAAAATCACATAATTTGATAATAATAATAAATACCTCAAACCTAAAATAACTTGCTTACAACTAACATATATTGTTTTAGTTTGAATTCATTAATTGTCCCAATTTTATTAAGTTCTTCTGGCAAGTCATTAAAATGCTGTAGACCCTCGTGTAAACCTTGGAAAAATATTTAATTTTAAGCATGACTGCTGTTGAAGGTCCTAATATACAAATCCTTTCTAAGCCTTGTATTGTATCTTGAATTGGGGATCATCAGTACATGCACATAGAATGTTAGTGCTACAAAAAAGAGCTATCAGAACTATAACAAAGTCCAAGTTCTTAGACTCATGTCGTCCTCTCTTTAAAGAACTAGGCATTTTGACATCCTCAAATCAGTACATTCTGGAGGCTTTGAAATATGCAAAGGAGAATGAAACATCGTTTTATCGTCAAGATATATATGACACAAGACTTAAACATTATAGGGAAGAATCTCGGAGTGGGCGACATCTACAATTAATCGTTCGAAATACTCGGAGGGTGAACAACAAACTAACCCAAATGTGTTTATATGGGTGAAGTGTGAGATTTTTATACAATTTTAAGTGATTTAGGTCGAAAGTGATATATTTTTACGTTATTTTATGAACAATAGTTGTTTCAAATAAACATCAAATCTTAAAATGCAGCGGATTGGAAGAGATAATGAGGTAAGATCACGCAAAATGTGCTCAGTTCCTCAATGTGCATCATACAGTACTTCGGATATTTCTCTACATAAATTCCCTTTGAATCCCAAGGCAGTAAAGAAATGGCAAAAAATCTTGAAGATAGGGAAGCCTATCTCAAACTACATGCTTGTTTGCAGCAAGCACTTTCTGAAAGAGGTTTTTTTTGTGGTAAGTTCAATAATTTTACTATCAGATTCTCTTCACTTCAATTTATATTTTTTATTATTCAATATATAGTTACCTCCACAACACAGAGGAAGCATTTGAAAAATGGATCCTTTCCTAGCCAGAACCTTCCAGTGACTAAATATCAACATACAAAAATATATAATATATATGTGGAAGTGACCGACAGTAAGTGAGAACTCAAAACAATTACTTCTGGTTTATTATTTTTGCTATACCATATTTTATTCTATATTTTTTCATTTAGTCAATTAGTATTATAAATGTTTCTTTATTTGTATTCTGCATAAAATAGATTAAATGATATGAAAAGCAAAATTTGTTTTTATTATTGCATAAAGTCTTCCACCTATTTATAATTATTGTGCAAAACCATACATACCTTTGCTTATATAATGAAACAATAATAACTTTTTTTATATTATTTATTATTTTTTATTGTGATACAATACATCTTGCATAATATGATCTAGATGCCTGAAAATAAAAACAAACAACACATAAAAGAGAACAGGTAAGTCAAACAGATGAAGCTTTTTTCTCTCCAATCGAAATGGCCGATATGCCATTTTAAAATTAAATTATACAACTTCTCCTTATTTCTTGAATCATACACTGATCCACCCATTTGTTCTTTTACTTGACGATATCTTCCCAAAAATGTTGCCAAAGCAGAATCCAATACACATGCAGGTATTAAAAAAGTGCTGATGTTCAACATATTCAAATGACTTAATTATTGTTCGTTTTCATTGTCTAAAACTTACTGTAGGCAATAAGATTAAAGTTTTTTTTGTTCAGTTCAGCTGTTGTATTGTATTTTCTTTTTTTTTAATTCCTGGGTGACTAAATGACTAAAATGGTTCTGGCCTACTGATTCTCTCTATTGTCTTTTTTCCTTTCCCTATTTTCGAGCCAGAGATCAGTATAGCTTACTGGTTTTAGCATCTCATATCTGAAACATGAAAAAGAGAGGAGGCAAACAGGGATGTGTTGTTTTGAAATCATCTACCTACTTGCTTTCTTAGGTAATCGAGAAAACTTATTTACCTGTTAATATAAATCAATGTAGCAATAATATCCTTGCAGTGTCCTCCTAATCCTTCTTTACAGGAACATTGACAAATCCAGGACACTGAGTTTTATAATGGGGGATTGTAATATTGTTGGAGATCTCATACATAAGCTTTTAATAACTTTTTCATTGGAACCTCACCTTCATTAATTGGCCGAACACGTTCACCAACAATCCAGAATATCCGAAATTGATATCTCTACTTTCACAGGCACTATTAATAGATATCTTATGACACAAATCCAGCAATACAACACAAAAATTTCAAAAACGAAGCTAATATCAAATGACAGAATATTTGTTGTTCACCCTCCGATCCGACATTTTGGATTTCGCAGCGCCATCTCGCGGTTCGTGATTTTTCCCTATAGTATGCCACATTTCAGACTGTCTAGAAATATCAAATCATACAGGTACCAGTTAATTAAATTGTCCAATACACTACCCAAAGAATGGCGAAAACTAAAAATTAGTAAATTTACATATGTAAGGAGTTTCTGAGAGTGAACGGTTTCTATGATCAAAAGAAATTTTATACTAGTTGATGTTCAAAGGTTGAATGTTTTCAGTTTCTTAGTTTTATAACAATATTTTAAACTGTTTGACAAATGTTTGTAGATAGTATATTTATAATACAGAATAAACACTACTACTACATGTTGGCTGTAAGTAATTTTATGTTTTAGATAGTTAGGCATGTGACCCATTTTTATCTTAAATATAAAAATCAATATATTGAGAGCCGCCCTAAAGATGTCAGAATTTCCACAGTCACTACTGTCAATGGGACATGATAATATTATTAGCATAGCTCTATTCTCTAACTTTTGGAATCAATTTATTTCATTTAGATGTTAGAGATGTAATACTGTTGAGCAGTAGGTAGTATTAGGGATTTAAATAAAACCAGCCTTGACGACTTTGTTGAATGTTGTGGTAAACATCTGAAAAGGTAATATTTTAAATGAAATTAGTCTTATTAATTGGTTTGCATGCTGTTTAAATTTAATCTGTCGATCTACAATAATTCCAAGATATTTGAATTCATTCACCTTGACAATTTTTAAAGGCTAAATCATTATTTTGAGATCTTGTTCAACAAAGAGTTAAAATTGCATTACAAATTACTCGACAAATTATAATGAATTTGTTTTACAGTTGATATTTAATAAATTAGCACAACACCATCTATAAACAATTTTTAAGCATTAATCATTGTAACAACATGTAATGTATTTAGAGAAGAATAGTTAATAAGGGCATCATTTGCAAATACGTGAAATAACGAATGTCTTTAATGTCATACATAAAAAATTAGGGACCTAGGACACTTCTTTGTGGTGCAGTTAGGATGGCGCCCTTACTGCATTAAAAAAGTGAAAACTATTACAAAATGTGTAAATTGTGATGCAGTATATCAAAATCTGCACAGAGAGAAATGTTTTGTTTGTTGTGAAAATCAAAAATTGGAGAAAGCTCAGGAAGAGGAAGATGACAACTTACATATTACAATGTCAGGAAAAAACTCAGAATCACAAGTACCAAATTACGAAAAATATTGAAGGATAATGATATGTTGGAAAAAATTTTGCAGGGAGTACCTACCTAAAATCTAAATATAAATTATTGGAAAATAATGTAAAATAACTGAAAGGGAATAAATTGCTATTAGAGGAAAAACTTCAATTAGTATCTGTTATAGGAAATAAAACATTGCGTGTAGGATTTGGTGTTGATTAATATTCATTACACATTAACAAGATAACCTACACAAAAAACAAAAATTAAATCTGTTAAAATGACAACGGCCATACTTGGTAACAACCACACTGCTTCTTTTCTTTTTTTTACTCAACATAATTCTGACATACCTACATTACAGCAACGTCAGTTTAGTGTTACCACAGGTATATTACTGAAGTCACTAAGACAGGTTTATATGTGTCTTCATATTATATTAACACCCTCCCTCAAACCTGTTATTATAGAGCTACATAAGTATAAACAAATTTAATCTTTTAAACTTAATCTGTCTTATTAATAAAAATTTCTTACTCCGCCCTTACTCCTAGATTAGTCAGAGACTAGTTACTCTGAGACTAGCGTAGGTTTAAAGAAGTGATACAATTGCTATTAATAAACTCCGACTAAGGAGGTAATAGTTACTCTTTCCTTATTACTGGGTTTTGACATGACTTAAGGAAGATTCACAGTTGTATGGTAGGAATTGACCAATAAAGTGACGTTATGGTGACATCTGTTCTGTTTTTTATTGTGACATGTGTCTGTTCATTCATTTCAAAAATAGTTATCTCATTATTATCTCTCAGTTTGTATTTTGTGTTCAAAGTAGTATTTCCGAATTTTCTTCACGTTTTTTATTGTTAGGTAATACCTAGTTATATATATTTAGTAGAAGTTCTGTTGAAAAACTCACTCTTACTCAAATTGAAGGAATCAAAAAAAGGCGTACTGAGGAGAAACTCCAGATTACTATACAACGCAAAGAACATGAAAAATTTTTGCAACAAAAAGAAAAGGAAAAATTAAATAAAAACGGATAAAAAAAATTATTTTTAATTTTATAGCTCTCAATTCCTCTTCTAACAATGTTTTTAAGGGATTAGCCCGAATTTTATAAAATTTAATTTTTCTGATCGGACGAATATTTTCTGCTTCTTCCAATTCTTCCATCTTTCTCAAATCTTCCAAATAATAATCCCTTTCTTCCATCGCAAAATAATTACTACTCACTGAACCAAAGCAAATACTTAATAAATATACATAATTGATAAAAATAAACTGAATAATAATACGAACTTATAATGCAAAAACGACAAACTAAATTTCGAATTAGGATATGACATTTACAATACCACAATTGACAGTTCAACAAAAACAAGGGTTATATTTATTCGAAAGTTATTCCGAGCTTAAACTACCTATTTCCATGGATTAAAATTATTACCAAAGTTAGTCCCAGACTAACCTCGGAGTAGCCTATTCCTTGTCTAATATGAGTTTATTAATAGCGTATCTGTCAAACTGATGGTTTAAGCATGGAATAAAGTTAGTCTCAGGTTACTCCGTGTTTATTAATAAGACCGAATGCGTTTACAAAATAATCAAATTTTACAGCACACAAAGTTTTAGTAAACACATCAGCTAATTGCTCATTAGAAGAAATATATTGAAGTTTTACAATACTTTGGGCAACCAGATCCAAAATAAAATGCAGTTTAACCTCAATATGCTTACACCTTCTATTATTCTCAAAATTTTGTAACAGTTTGATTGTGCTTTGGTTATCTTCAAATAATATGATTGGCAGTGAAAAATCAATTTTTAAATTTAACAACAAATTTTTTATGTAGAGCAACTCACATGAAGCTACACAAACTGCAACAAATTCAGATTCTGTGCTAGACAATGTAACTAAGGTTTGTTTTTTAGAGCACCAAGATATTAAACAATCAAATAACTTGAAACAATATCCACTTATGGATTTTCGATCAATTATATCGTTAGCCCAATCAGCATCGATATAACCAACTAAACCCATATTAGTGGAACAAAAATATAACTTATAATCAATAGTAAATTTTAGGTATTTTAAAACCCTTAATAGATGCTTAAAATGTTCATCTGTAGCACAATTTTGAACTTTACCGAAATAATAATAATAATAATAATAATAAAATAAAAAATAGAAAATAAAAATAAAATAATAAAATAATAATAATACTAAAACAAATGTCGTGTCGAGTACCCATCACTATGTACATGAGGCTTCCTAATAGTTCTTGATAAGGCAACTTAGTATTTAAATTATAGTCACAATTTATTTTTAAATTTAAATTCTTTTCAATAGGTGTTTTGAAACGTTTACATTCTTCAAGATTGTATCGCTTAACTAAATATTGAATTGCTTGTTTTCTTGATCAAGAGTTATAAATCATTTTTCAATATTTCTATTAATTCTTATTCCCAAAAAATTACAATAACTATTAATTTGATTCATTTTAAAGGATTGGCATAGTTTTAATTTTAAATAATGTAAAATCTTCTCATTATTACTAGCCATTAAAATATCATCTACATACAAAAGTAAGTGACACCTCACATTCTCATCTATGTAACTAGGTATATAAACAATAATCTGACTTGGATCTTTCAAAGTTTAATAGTAACATGAACTCATTGAATTTTTGGAGCTTGTTTCAAACCATAGATGGCCCTATTCAACAAACATACTTTGTTTTCATTAATTTTTGAAACTTTAAGAATTTTCATAAATTTTTTTCTTTTAAGTAACTATTTAAAAATGCATTTTTTACATCTAATTGTAGCATGTTTAATTTATAATGATTACAAATAGCTAAGAAAATTCTTAAGGTAGATAATTTTGCAACAGGAGCATGTATTTGAGAACCAATATCAAAATTATTTTGTTCAAAGCCTCTTGCGACCAGTCGAGCTTTATAAATTGGTTGACCATCATCACCCTCCTTGAGCCTGAAAACCCATCTGTTACTAATTACCTTTTCATTACCTGTTTTTTCTACTAATTCCCATGTTTTATTATTTTTCAGTGCATCCAACTCATTTTGAACTGCTTGTTTCCATGAATTCCACTCTGAACTTTTTT
>CAJUYG010005968.1:0-12713 GCA_910591675.1 Galerucella calmariensis
AAGAAAATTGTAAATTGCACGAAAAGTATAATACCTAGGTACCCCTATACTATTCGGAAGAGGAAAATTTTTTGAATATGATAAATTATCGAAATACAAGGTGTTTCATTCAAAATAAGCCTGATACTGCACATCTGATAATAAAACTGAATATTCTGAACACCCTGTAAAGAGATATTTAGTACTCAATCGTGAAATACATCCAACGAATGTCCAACTATTTAGATGTAAGAGAATATTCGCAAGAATTTGTTATATCAATGAGTTATTAATTTTTTTCGAAATGTTCACATTTTTAAAAAAGTCAGCATAACTCGGAACCCTCTGTATTTAGGTATTATGAAGGAGTATCATATTTTTAGGGGCAATCAGAAAATCCAATAAAATATATGGTGTTCCATGAGAAAAAATATAACTTTGATACGCCACACTTTATTGAAACACCCTGTATATTTCAAAATGTTTTCAAATTATAGTTCAAGTTGAAGTGAAATTTGTGGTATAAAAAGATTTTCCAGAAAATTTATATTTTCTTAGATATTTGTTCGGTCGAACTCTATATGCATAGTCACAGGCTAACTAACTATTCAATACTCACTCTGCTAACAAGTAGTCGCTAACATGTTACTAAGTGTGTCTCATTTATAGTCCGGATGAAATAAAAATTAAAAAGGCCGAGTCTTGTGATATTTTAGTTTCTAAAAATAACGTGAGAGTTCTTTCAACTTTCAGATAAAAAATGTGCAAGATCCAAGTAAGATTTTCAAGAAGAAAAAGTGATGATGATGCATTTTCCTTCCATTTTCCAATCATCAATGACAAGAGCATTATAACGATCTCGGATTTTGCGACAATTGTGAATCCAATTCGTTCACGAATAGAGAGATTTTCATTTCCAAATTTACCAAGTGATATCACTTTAGAGTAGGTTGTGGACTGGTTAACTAGTTCAAAAAATATAAATTAAATTTTGTTGGAATGTTCCATTTTTCCCATTTCCAGAAGTTGTGTCTTAGTTCAACTGACTGTATCAAGATCTTGCCAAAGCGTTAATGATCCAGAAGTTAAAGACTGTTTTTTATATTTGTCTACATATTATTATATACAATTCGTAGATTATTTTTCTGCTTGAATGAAACTTTTATATTATGATGAATGCTGTACGCTTACCTATCCATACCCAAAAATACATATCTTCATCTTAAAATTGGGGCGACTTTGGTTAGCAGACATCTCTTGAAGCAGCTGCTGGATGGGTGTAGAATGAAAAAATAATATAGGATCATATCCACCAATAGTACAATTTTTCCAAAACATAATCAACGTATCAACTGATTGTAAATAAATTGTCTTTTGGATTGTCTTATAATAAGTACTCACTATCATAATTATGAATTATGTATTAAATTCTCTCTACCTTTTGTGATTTAACGTATCACAAATCGCGGTAGTGAGTGTTTTGAAATGCGCTTAACAAAGAAATGACTTTATAATGACGGCTCGATATAAAACAAACCAAAATATCTTCGAACCAATTCATCAATCACTGTTACGGAGTATTGACAGCATTTAGTAAACGGTGACCTAAAAAACGCTTTTTTGTTAAAAAACAGCTGTGCCGATAACGTTTCATTAATAAAATGGAAAACAGATGGGAAAAATCGTGGAAAAAATATTTTTATAATATAATACGCTAGCCTGTTTTTTAAATATAAAAATTATTAAATAGTCGTATCGTCGAACGGATGATTCAAACAGTACTATGCTTCAGGGAAACAAAACATTTTGTCAACGATCAATCACCAATCAATCAAAAACCTCTTTAGAGGAAGCATGAGGCTCGTGATAGTCCTTCCAGGTGGAGTTCGTTCGGAGATATTGGGCCGTATGAATAAAAAGAAGGCACAATGCTCATGAGTATGAGCAAACGCTCCAAGCAAGAGCTCTGAGTAACAGGTCGGAGTATAAGCATCTACTCGAGTGGATGAATATGAATAATGATTTGCTTATACTCAAGAGCTTATGCTTCAAAAAAATGAGCATTTGTGCATGGACTGCCTGGTCATTCCTGTCGAAACTCACAAATAGACGAGTTGCGTCTGTATTAATTTGACCGTGTTTTGATTGTAAGTGTAATTGGAATGTCTTCAGACGAGGGGAATGACGAAGAAAAGGTATAAATCTGCTAGTAGCAATGCAATCGCAAGAAAGACCCGAAATCCTCACCAAATCACAAATTCCAATATAAGAAATTAAAAACCAAGCCTTAAAACACGCAGCCACAGAAATAGAACACAGCATGAAAACGAGACTAAGAAATAAGGTTGACAAGAACAAAACTGGCAATGAAAAAATAGTTTTGAAGAAGTGGGGAAAATTTCACATGGATTAATGGATGGAGAGGAGAATCCGACCATAGGTAAAACTTTCTGTTGATGTATTCATCACCACGTTGATTCGGTTTCAAAAGCTGAACGTATGTGCAATCAATCACTCCAATGGCACTTGAAAACTGATATTTTTATTGCCATGCTTACTGTGCTTAGTTCATTTTGGGTTGGTTTGAAGGAAATTTGATCCATAAATGGGAATTTTCAACTATTCTGTTTATTACAAATAAGTGATTCCCATTTCATCAGCTACACCCATTTGAAATCCAGGATTGACCATATATCGCAAGGAAACCTTCATTTTATGATTTGAAGAAAGAGCGCTTCCTATTCTTTCAAGATTTTCTTCCAAAGTACGTTGCCATCCAATTTACATTTTCCTCTCGATATCTCTAAAGAGACTTAAAATCTCTCCAATTCGCACTTTGTATTGCTTCTGTGCTCGTAAAATACTCAAACGTGAGTAGATGCTCACGCTTCTAATACAAGTTTGAGCAGAATCTTTTACTTAAATTTTTATTCATAAACTATATAGCATTCGTTTCAAGTCCTGCAAGTAGAAGGTTGTGCTCATTTTTATTCATACGGCCCATAGTGTTGTAACATGCTATTCAGCTGTTACGTTTTTCGTCTGAGAAACTATTTCATTTAGTGAATTTTTTGGCTCATTAGTCACTTCCTCCCAAATTTCTACTGAATTTTTAAACATGCTGTTTCCTTGTCGCATTAGCCACTCCGGAATAAAACATTAATTTTTATCAAATTTCCCTTCCATTTTTGTCTGTCGATGTTCGAAATTTCAATTTTCGAGTGGACTCTTTTTTTCCTCTAACTGCCACATTTAAGGCAACAAGTAATTTATATTTTCTTGTTAATTTTTGGTGAACAATTTTCTAATGTCGTTGCTCTGCAGGCGGCAAGTTTAGGGCAAGTTCCATTCTCAATGCAAGTTCGAGGCAAGTTTAAGGCAAGCTCCATTCTCAAGGCAAACACAAAGGCATCTTCTCCTGTCCCGTGCACGAGGTCCACAGCCTGTCGAAGAAATCACCGCCACTGCCGCCATCGCGCTAAGAGCTGCAAACATCCTCAGCCCTCTAAGATAAGTTCCTCTGTCTTATCTATAGCGTGTGTAAGATTTGGATTTGGCGTGCTAATAACAATTAGTATTCTTTTCGTTTGATTTTTGAAATATTCAATTTATGTTGAGTTTCAAATAATACAATAAATAATTATTATTTAATTCTTTGTATTGATTATTCAATAATCATTGAATTGGATAAACGTGTTCGGGAATAAGTAGATTTATCTTATTTATTTTTTTGTAACGTAAATTTAATTTCTTACAAGGTGTTTCCAGCTTTCCACCATTTGTTTCTTGTTTTAATTGCTTCGTTCGATTAAAAAGCTGGTGGCATCCAATTTAATATTAATTGTACACCCCATCCCAGTGACAGTGTATAAAATAGTTTAATTGGCGCCGAATACCACTCCCTGGGGTGGAGTGCTCTATCCTGGGGCAGTTTCAGGTTACAGTGTACTGACTCTCAACCCCATAATCGGTTTCTCAGAAAACTCTTCATTTCTGAAACAAATCGGAAACATTTTTCATCTTTTGTCGCAGGGACGGACTTGCATCTACATAATATTATTTATCGGAAAAAACTTTTGGAGCGGAGAAAAAATATCAAAATGGGCAGATAAGATTGACTGAAATGTGACTCTCACCAAATCCAACATATTGCGTTGCATGAAAATAAGGGACCTGATTGAATTGAAACCGGACATTCTAATGGTGACAAATGATGAATATCTCGAAGCAATTATTTACTCCAGATTAACATGGTCCAAATAATAAGTGTGGTGGCAGTCATCATTACTCAGTCAAAGTATGGTTTGTGGTATTATATAGGATGTATGTATGTGTGTACATAGGGTGATATTCACTGAGACTTGAAAGATTTATTGCGCCCCCTCACTCCTTCTTAGTTGCCTTCAGGCCTTATATCTACAGGATTCACCTCAGGTAATTGTCCTCTTCTATCCACTAGTTTCCTAGGTGTTGTGCCTTAGGATTCTGAATTGCTGTGCCATTCGCAAGTATGTGGATGGAGGTATCTCCCTAATGGTCAGATCTTCTCTTGTTTTCGGCTTGACCTATTTCTTCCAATATTACATTGGAGCTGATATCGCAATAGGGCTACGGCCCCAAAAAAGGGTGCTCCAGTTCGTATCTTTGCTATTTTATTTCCTTATATTCCAGTGTGTCTTGGAATCGTCAGTAGTCACCCAGAAGAGTGTTCGATTGTATAAGTCCTACTGGATCTTTCCAATGGTCAGATCTTCTCTTTTTCTCGACTTCACCTATTTATTCCAATATTACATTGGGGCTGATTCCTCGAAAGGCTTCAGACCTCCAGAAAGGTATTTCAGTCCCCCTCTTTGCTAGTTCATCTGCTATTTCATTTCCTTCTATTCGAGTGTGTCCTGGAATCCATAGTAAGGTGACTATATTCTCGCCTAGTTCATTACGTTTGTCTAGGCATTTCCACACTGAATATACAAGAGCTCAGTACTTTAAGGACTGCTTGACTATCCGACATGATGATTATCCTTCGCCTTTTTGATCCTTTGTTAATATTGGAGTGGTCACACTTTCTTTTGTCGTAAATTTTCGCTTGAAAGTACTTGGAGTTTTTCCCAAGCTTTCAGAGTGTTTGGTTCGTGTCCCGTACACTCCTATCCCAGTAACTTATTATATATGACTATACATTCCCATGGGAATTGTAGTCACACTCAGTGGGTGTCTTGTTGATGGGGGATCAGTCCATTATAGTATTATTTCCTATTCCTAGATATTGTGATGTGACTTAGCTTTTTCTAGGATTTTACGCCACAACTGCCTATATTTTACTCTATGTTTCGCTTCCTTAACATTCATGATATTTAAATCCGCGTTTACTTAGTCTTCCTATCTTGTCTTAGGTCTTCCCCTAGCTCTGTTCACAACTGGTATCCATTCTGTTATTTTTCTTAGTGTTTCATCTCCACTTTTTCTATAAATGTGTCCGTACCATCCCAGGCTGCGTGCTTTTATAAATTATACAATGTCTCCCCCATTATTTTTTTTGCAAAATTTCATGATTCATCAGTCTTCTCCATTCTCCTTCTCCTGTTTCAACTAGTCCGTAAATTTCACTCATAACTTTTCTCTCGAATATCCTTAATTTATTTTCTTCTTTTTTTGTAAGATTCGCTATTACAGCGCCATAGGTCACCACTGGTCGGATCGCTGCCTTGTATATTTCATTTTTTGTGTCTTCACAATTTTTTTTTATTTTGAAGGTACCTATCGTTTGTATACCTATGAAGAGAGCTCTATGTCCAGCTTATATCCGCTGATCTATTTTTAATATTCTATCGCTATCTCCTTTTAAGTAGATTCCTAAATACTTGAAACTACTCACAGCTTCGTATTCGTATTCTCTTATCTCAATTGTCTGCTGTTGAATTTTATTACTGGATATAAACATTGCTTCGGTTTTTTCTTGATTTACCTTCAGTCCTCTCTTTTCAGCTTCTATCATCAATTTTATGAAATTGTCTTTAAGTTCTTTTAGATTTATTGATATTATCGCTATATCACATGCATACGCTAGTGTGTCAATTTTGATATTATGGTACCTTTTAAACCAACAGCTCTAATGACTCCATCCAATGCAATATTAAAAAGCGTTGTAGACATTGTATCGCCTTGCCTCACACCGCTATTAAATTCAAATCCCTTTTTTGCCCTTTTTCTGTCCTCACTCTTGCTGTAGATCGTTCCATCGTCATATTTATTAGTCTTCTCATTTTACTCGGTACCCCGATGTTTTCCAAATCTTCTTCAAGTAACTCTCTGTTTATACTATCGAAAGCCTGTTTTAAGTCTATAAATAGTATATTCTGATGAATGTTGAATTCATGATTTTTTTAAATAATTTGTGTCATTATGTGAATTGGGTCCATAGTTGACTTTCCTTTCCTGAATCCATATTGATATCCACCTATTTTTCCTTCTACCTTGTTTCTCAGTCTTTAATATAAAATTGTTGTGAAAATTCCATACATGTGATTTTTAACCAATCAGAACGTGTATTTCTGACAGATCACCATGGCAACGGATGAATTTTAGTGGAAATTTTTTCCTCCAGCGTACCCAACAGCGAATTATACTGGAAATTTTTTTGACGTTTATAATGACAGAATATTCTTTTGACAATCTAATTTTTATTTGTTCACATAATAGTTTTGATTCATTTCAACTACAAGCTTAGATGTTTTCTGAATTCTTTGGACCATTATGATTGATGTTTATATTAAAAACGCAATTATTATATACTATGGCAGGATGATGAAGACGAAAATTGACGTTGTTGGAATTAACACATTTGGTGTGAAATTTTCTTACCGAATACCACACGAGGTCAAATTAAATTCGAAAATTTTTCCTCGCTCAAGAATATTTTTGGAAAACTATCCCTCGTCTTCGACTCGATATCATTTTCAAAATATTCATGAGCTCAAAAAAATTTCCGGAGATAATTTAACCTCTAGTGGTATTACTAGTGAAAATTTTATAGGCTGAGTTTAATAATGTTATGCCTCTGTAGTTGGAACATTCAAGCGTGTCCCCTTTCTTATGGATCGGTATAATTACTCCTGTTTGCCATTCTGCTGGCATCTCCTCTTTTGTCCATATTTCGTTCACTAATTTAAATAAAATTTCCTTGAGCATGGTTCCTCTTTTTTTATTAATTCCCCATTGATTTCATCGACTCCAACCGCTTTATTATATTTCAACTTTTTTATCGCTCCGTTGAATTCCTCAAATCGTGACTCTTCATCTACATCTTCCTCCTCTAGCTCCATGTCTTCTCTATTCTCGATGCAAATAGTTTAGTGCTTTGCGGTCAGTTAGTTTTTAAAATGACTTTCCCATTTCTCCAGTTCTGTTTCTGCCACCTTGGCTGATTTCCTTCTATTTTTTATATTTGTGAATAACTTAGGATTGTCTTCGTTATTTGGCTCAATTTCTTCCATTTTTTGTATTATCCATTGTTTTTTTTTTCGTTTTATTATCTTTGCTGCCTACTTCCTTAATTCTTTGTATATTTCATAATCTTGCTCAGTCCTTGATCCTATCCATCGTTGTCTGGCTTTTGTTTTACGATTACTTATATTTCCAAAATCTTTGTCAAACCAGTCATTTCTCTTTGTTCTTCTCGTTGCCCAATAGTTTTTTGTGCTGCATTTTCAATGCTGTTTTTTATACAATCCCAGTTTTCTTCTATATTATTTTCTCCTTGTATTCCTCTAATTCCTTCATTCAATTCCTCCTCATATTTTTTCTAATCTTTTCATTTTTCAGTTGTTTAACGTTCCACCTCTTTCTACCTTTTCTTTGCTTGTTATATATCATTTCTAAATTTAATTTCGCCACAACCAAGAAGTGGTCAGTATCGGATCCCAGTAACTTATACTCAAAATATATAACCTTTTTTTCCTGCGCCAATATAACACTAATGTAGCATCTAACAGCTTTCCATTGCTAGAACCTCATCCCATCAATATTTGTAACCTTCCATCTACGTACTTGACCAAAATATTTTTCTCGGAACAGAGATAAAGTTTAATGAAATGACCAAATAAATTCCAGTGGGTAACACAATAAATATGATCCAGTTCAATATAGTTAAATATCTGTGTTACACTGTTACCGTTATCATAAGATGTCGAAATAACTAATTTTCTGTCGTCACTTATCCATCTGTCGAATATTTTTTTGTTGCCAACCCTTCGGCGTCCACTCGCTATTAATGTACTTGGCTTTATACTCGGGTATGTTGAATTGACATTGGGTATTTATGGTGTTGTCGAGTTGTAAACAGGCGAATTATGGGAGTAATTATGGGCGAATTATGACAGTAACCTTGAACAGATGTGGATTGGCTGTCTAAGAGTTTGATTTGTGTGCCAAGGCGTGAGGTGAATGATGGTGCTCTGCTCAACAGAAATAAAAATAAATATAAATAAATTATTGAATATTGTATCTATATCATTAATACATGATTCATTTCAATAGGAAGATTGGATTGAGGGAGTTTTGGAGAGGTTTGATGGTTCGTTAGTATTTTCCTACAGACCTCATCTAAGTTGAATGGATTTGATAACCACACACTTTCTATGGGACATGGATAAAGATCCGGTAGTTAACCGTATTTCCCTATATATTAAGGGTGTGTTGTAACACAGCATGGTAATCAACAGGTCAACAGGTCATTGATATATGGTTAAGCCATTTTCCGTTGTAACAAAAATTGTGCAATAGAGGTCACGTAACCAACGCATTTCAGTTGGTACCAGTGGTTTGAAATTTAAATTAAAATTAAAATGTCAAATTGACATTCCAACAGACATTCGGCCCTATTCCGTATCACGTTATGTTATTTGACGACCATCGTTAAGTGTGAATTTCTGTAATATAACGATATGTCTAAAAATACCGATTCTGTATCATCATGCCCATAGTTATGTCAACGAGAATCGTTATTTTATCATCGTTAAAATAACTGGACCAGTTTGACAGCTCGTTATGACTTAAGGATATCGTTAAGTGGAACAAATGTCAAAAATCTAATCAGTTTTTGCTATATATTCGTGGTGATTTGTAATTTTTTGCAACGAAACATGAATAATAGGCTGCTTTTGGATGGTCCTGTTTTTTTTATATTAACTTTATTAGCAAATTGTTCCCACAAGTTGTTAATTATTTTAATCTCGCATGGTTTGCTCTTCCCCCTCATTACAATAGGACGATTTTCTAAAAATTCCAACAGCATGTCATACTGTGGCCTTGTTGTTTTTGGAAGGCGTACTTGTTCTACCATTTATAATTATATTAAGTACACTTAAATGTAAACTTTCCTCGCGTTATATTGTACAAATTGCACTTCTGTTAGATGACCCTTCCTTGTCCCTACTTCTGTCATATGTTTTGATGGTATGTTATATAAAGGTTATACTTTGACGGATCTAACGGGACCGAATCCATCTCTTTTTACATTCACTGAAGGTGTATCGTTCCATCTCGCTTCATGAGAATCAAAACTTACTTCTTTTTTAACATATAATTTTAACAATATCGTTAATGAAGCTTGATAGGTAATCACAGAACAGTTAACAATATAGTTAAATACGATCGTTATTTTAACATAACGGACCATCGTCAAAAATAACATACATGATACGGAATACGGCTGATTTTTATAAATTTTTATTCTGCTTCTGAAGGTATTCATTTATAGTTAGGTACTTCAATTTTTTATTGAATATGGGTAAGTTGTTAGTCAAACAATAAGAAAATATATTTAAGATTGTATTGTGTTCTGAACCCTAATAATAAAGGCGGTTTTGAGCGGACCACAAACTTCACAAGAAGTGAAGAGAATAACTTGCCTATTCTGTAACTTGTCGTTATGCAACGACGTCGTTACGGTAACGATTATTATGTTAACGATAATTTTTCAAAGTTAGATTCTGTAATAATGTCGTTACGTTTAAATCTAGGGACAAAACATAACGATTATATTTTCACAATTTTATAAAGGTGGGTATCATTTTTGACATCTGTAGCTGTTTTGTTAGGTTAGGAAAGGATTTTTGATTGACATTCACGTAACTTTTATTATGGAAAAGGACAAAGTTAAAAGTCAGTACATTAAGACAACAAGGTCACAATATATAATGTATTTGGATGAATTGAGTACAAATGAAGCCTTCATGGACAACAAATTGATCGGCTAACGTTAGATTGTGATGACCCATTTAAATAATCTACACCCATAGATTTTTGATAATTCCCATGAGCTCAGAAATGAATGGTTGTGAAAAACCTAACTATGGGAGGTGTTCTAGTATTACGACTACCATGATTCAAATAGAGTAACAAGTCCTGGAATAATTCATAAGCAGCTTCACTGTTTACTCGATACATCTGCCGGAACACTTCCTCAGGCAACTCAAGGGGGTTACTTCGGTCTCTTAAGACACGAAAATTAGTTCTTCGTGTCTGTCTAAAAATATTACTTGTCTATAGTTTAGATTATTTTTCAACCCTTATATGAATTTACCTTCTATTCAATTCATCCAAAACAATACGTAGCCGTTGATCCATCTTAAATAAAATATGATCTTTGTATAAGGAACAATGTTTTTAAGATATTGGAAAAAAACACAACAAACCTCTTAACCAAAGACTTGCTAACCCGATTACGACTGCTGCATAGCTGACGTTCGTCAACGACATAATATCAGCCATTTTGTCGTTATCTAACAGCGGTCGTTACGATACTGAATATATAAAGTCGTTCAGTAACGATAATCGTCCACGAACGACATCGTTACTGATTACAGAATAGGCCCCTAGTATCAAGAACGGTGAGGGTTGTTTACCGGTCGACAGCAACGTTTGGACGCTGAGCGCAGCGAAGCCTCCAATTTTGCTGGAGACCGGTATTACCCTTAACGTTCGAAATGCTTATACCATTTTTTGCGAGATCGTATTGAAATATTCTAATTTCGAATAAAATAATTTTTATTTCTTCGAAATGAACGAAATGTCAAAAGTGACATTTATACTTCTCGATCAGTTTAAAATATAATTTGCATTTTGGTGAAATTGTTTTCATGCTATTTATTACTTTTTATATTGTTCTGTTCGGTTCCATTCTTCGAAAAAATATCAATCTTCTTATTTTTTTTGTTTCTTTTGTGTAATTAATGATGTAATATATTATTTAGGACCACTTGGTCGTGTAGGGCTAAGACGTAGTTTACTTACCGACGTCTGAGCGGTAAGTGAATCACTTACCGACGTGTTAGACTTATAAACCAGTAAACACAACCTACCGACCTGACAACCGATGCTGTAAATAAACAAAAAAGATCGAACGCGCAAAAAATAATTTTTTCTACGTCCGTGCGTTTTAACCCACTTTCCCGCACGCATTTCAGTTTTGATAGTGTCAATTTCCCGCACTAGTGCGGGAAAGTAAAATTATGCAAATTTTGACCTTATTAGATAGTTTTTCACTTCGGAAGTTATAACTATTGTTACAACAGGTGAATAAATATTCACGAAACAGTCCATCAAATAAAATCTACATCTTTTCTGGCTTTTTGTTACTTTTTTAATTTTTTTCTTAAATAAAATAACGAAGGTATTTTGATATTACCCTGCACATTCTTTAAAGTATTGTCACAGAACAACTATCAAAGCACCCGGGTTTGATATAAGAAAAATATATCAAATAAAATTCTTCCATCTACAAATGACTTAAAACCGTTGCCGTCACCTTCATCGTCATCTTTATGTGACCAGCAACCGATGCCATCCTCATCGATGTCATCTACGTACCAGTTAACACCAAATAACTCCACTGGACCGGCAATTTTAAGTAATTTACAGAATGCAACTAATTGTGTTTTTAATATTAATATTCATAATAATAAATAGTTTTTGGTTAAAGTTTTGTATATGTATGTTGAAATAAAATAACTTTTGCAAAATGGGTTGGTATATTTTTTTGTATATACGGTCGTAGAAAAAATAATGTTCCTAACTCATGTGTAAAGT
Source organism: Galerucella calmariensis (assembly GCA_910591675.1). Lineage (NCBI taxonomy): Eukaryota > Metazoa > Arthropoda > Insecta > Coleoptera > Chrysomelidae > Galerucella > Galerucella calmariensis. The sequence continues at coordinate 12,067 of CAJUYG010005968.1, forward strand.
GTCTTTCCCGCCCTTGACCGCTTGCCGAACTCCGCTCTGCGTCGTTCGGGTCAACTGCAGTCGCGTGCGGGAAAGTATCACTTTCCGCACTTGTTAGGAAAATAATTATTTCCTACTAGCGTGCGGAAAAGTTGTCAAGTTGTCAAGTTTTTGGGGAGTATACTGACATTTGAATATTTACAATATATATTTGTATGACTGTAGTTTACCAAATGACTGAAAAATTAATAAATTTATTATAATTCTGCTATAATTTTCAATAAAAAAACAACTTATTTCTCAATCATTTTTTAATGGCAATGGTATAAGCCTCATCAAATGAATGTCAAATGTTAATAATTAATTTGTTGATATATATTTAATAGGAAATGTTTCTTTATGTTAATTGTTGGGCTTATTTCCGCATGCTAAGCGTCGTTCGGCTATCTGCAATAGCGTGCGGAAAAGTATCACTTTCCGAACTAGTTAGGTAAATTACCATAAAAAAACGGCCATATATAAGAAAAACTTGAGAGGTGTCAAGGGACACCCGGATGGAACGAAGTTCCTTTCGATTAATTAGTGAAGGAATTGTACATAGACATACACACACCGAAACATTTATATATATATATATATATATATATATATATATATATATATATATA
>CAJUYG010005969.1:0-12907 GCA_910591675.1 Galerucella calmariensis
TTATTTTGTTGAAATTAATAACTTACCAGAAGTACTTGCAGGATTTGCGATGATTCTGCCAAAGAAATCTTTGGCGACGGTCTGAAAAAAAAAGAATATTTCAGATTTTCAAATATTTAAAAAAATTATTTTAAAAATTTTTCAGTACCCTTTTTGACACACCCTGTACAGTACTATTTTATATTTTTCGGTGTAGCACCTGAACCGTTCATCGTATCGACTGGTACTCTGTTTTAATGTACTCGGTATAAAATTTACTATAATAAGCTTGAGTTTCAACTTTTTTTTTTTTTCAAAATATCCTATTTTTCTGCAAATCACACCTTGTACATTCTATTCCCATCGAAACATAAACAAGATTATTATTTCCATTAAAATTTGTCGAATGAAGAAATACCAATTTATCCACAATCATATGTCCATTAGGACGTCCCCCGATTTTTGTGCTATTATTCCTAAACACACAGGTCCGTACTGAAGAGTTTTAACAAGTTCTTGATATAGTCAAATGCAGTCTTATCATACGGATCATGCGATTCAACAAAGACATACTCACAGTTTTTGTTTTCTTTTATTGCGTTCAATCATAACTTCCAAATAAAATCCGTAAGATGAATAAGACAGACTCCCCAACAAACAATTTAAGTCATAAATACCCTAGTCTTAGGAATTACACATAGATTCAAATGTTTTGCATCACCCTAAATCTCCGAAAAAAAAATGTGTTCATTATAAATGGATCAGAGATAAATCAAATAATTAGTTTCAATAAAAAAAAACGTGTATATTTGTCAAAAATTTTTATTATCCAATAATAAACTTGCTTTAAACATAAAAAGTATTCTTAGAAATTAAATAAATTAAATACAAATTGATTCTTTTTAAAGAAAAGGTTAAGTGAGAACCTGCATGAGAACTTTTAATGAAGAGTATTTCCACCTCTAGAATTTATGCAAGCTTGAAGTCGCCTGCCCATGCTGTTTACCAAATTATTGATATTCTGTTGAGGAATATTTCGCCATTCTTCTTAGGCCGCATGAACAAGCTCTTGAACACTCCTGGGTGGATTCCTGCGTGCTGCCACTGCCCTGGCAAGCATGTCCCAAGTATATTCTATGGGATTCATGTCAGGAGAAAGAGCAGGCCAGTTCAAACGATTGATCCCTTCAGTTTCAAGATACTCATTTACAGCTCTAGTCCGATGAGGTCGGGCGTTATCGTCCATAAAAACGAAGGAATTGCCAACAGCTGCGCGCCATAGTCTCACGTGAGGATGTAGTATCTTTCTGAGATACCTATCACCAGTCATCGTTCCCTCCACATGAATTAATTCTGTGCGATCATTTAACATGATACCAGCCCACAACATAGCACTTCCTTCTCTTAGGGCGGCACGGGGCGAGCATGGGCAAACTGAGCAACTCTCGTTGGATTCCGCCACACACGTATTCGATGGCTATCTTGTACCAAACAAATCCTTGTCTCGTCGAAAAAAAAAACCGAATTCCAAAATTCTTTAGGCAAGGCCGCGTGTTCTTGAGCCCACTGTAGTCGGCGAACTCTGTGCTCAGGTTGTAGTCTGGGCACTCTTATTGGTCGGTGACACCTCAAACCTGTCGCAAGTATTCGTCTTCAATGTCGAGATCGATACTTGAACTCCCAACGCATGTCTCATATCTCTTTGGAGTGCTGGTATTGCCATGGTCGGGTTTCTTCGGATAGTTAAGTGGATATAGCGGTTCTGCCGCTGATTAGTAACACGCCTTCTACCGCTTCTAGGTCTATCACGAAGAGAATTGGTATGGAGATACCGGTCCCATACACGAGACACATCACTTTGCCAAACGCCAACTCTGTTTGCCACGAACCTTTGAGAATGACCTTCTTCAACTAAAGCCACTATTCTTGGAAGGTCAATCTCACTTATGACTTGACGATTCATGTTTGCACTTAAAATCTTAAGAATCAAATGCCTTGAATGTTAAAATGATCGCACTAAAAATGTTATCTTACAAAAAAACTGTGAACATCTGTATATCGCAAAAAATATGGAACATATTGAAATGGTAAACATTGATAAACAAGCCAACAAAAAATTGTTAGCGCAAAAAAATTCCTTCGCATCCGAAGAAGGTGATGCAAAACTTTTGAATCTATGTGTATAACCCATACTTGGCAATAATTACGGTTTTTCACGAAAATAATACGTTTATCGTAAGAACATACAATAGAATGAATTTATAAAGTCAATAATACGAAAGATTTACTTAGAGTATTACCTATAACGTAACAGTAACAATTAAAGTTACTTTATTGATTGTCTAGTTGTCATATTTTTTTTCGTTGTGTCAGATAGGGACCAAAAATTATTTTATCACTATAGTTAATCCTGACAACGGTAGCTGTAACGCTACCGAAACATCGAAATGAAAAATAAAAAACATTATTGTGGTTTGAATCCCAAAAAATAAAGAGAAAAAATAATAAATAATGCCACAAGGAACTTACAGAAGATATCACTGATTAACGTTATAAAAAACGATATGTCTCGTTTTTCAACTATTTTGGTCGTTTTATGTGTTTCGTCATTGACATAAAATATTATTCGAAAGGCGTAAGCTGTTTTGACACTGTGTATACGTAAACGATACGTCTAATGGAAATTCTAGAACCTCTTCGAAAGATTCATGACCGTAAAAATGCGACATATATGACGCATTCCCTGGCCGGAATCAAATAAGGCGAGAAAATATGATAGCTCGGAGAAATTGCGATAGCTTTAGAAGAACTTCCGGGTTTACTTGTGTATAAATATGGGAAATATCGATACTTTTAAGGGTGGAAATCGAATATTTTTATTGGTAAAGTAACTATTGATGATTATTTTTTGACGTTTCTTAGAACCAATGAAATGCTTCTTTATTTGTCACAAGGGTAAGTTTCAACCAATTATGTCATTATTATAATGGGAATAAATCTCTTGTGATTATTCATATATAATACCACGAGAGTGAAAATTTTGTCGGCAAAATTTTTCAATTGTCATGAAAGTTTGTTGCTTGGCAATTTTGCTAATGACATTTTGGATTAAATGTCATGAACAAACTTACCTAAAAGCAACAAACTTGAATACGACAAGAGAAGAATTTTACCTTAAAAAATGTTTAATTGATCGGTTTTCGACATGACTATTTCACGAGAGAAAAACTAAAAAATCATATGTTTAAACGTTTTATTTATTGCAAACTTCAATTATACTAAGCCAAAAAAATAATAACATTATGAAAAGAAAATTACTTATTTATGTAAAAAGTACAATTATTATAATTGTACGTTGTAGCATTATTTTGGGGATTGTTTTGCATCATAACCTGTGATGAATTTAAGTTTTTCTTTATTTTTATTTTCTCGAAGGTTCTCTATAAGTTGGAAATGTGTTCTTCATTTCATAAATCATTTGATATGGTTTCAAAGAATGGGCAGAAGAATGTCCTGTAAGCTTAATTACTTCTTGTTCACCAACTCCTTCTTTTGCTAATGCAGATATTGCAGAAGCTCAATGTGAATGATTGGTTATTTTTCATTTCTTGATTCAGCCGATATTTTCGTCCACTTTGAAATTGTATTAATTCCCAATGGTGAATTTTTGTAAATACCATATTCCTTTCTCCCAATTTGGATGTACTGTTAAAAATAATCTTGTTGTTGTAAGATAAGGATTGGATTCTCTTTTTTCAATAATATTTAAAAATAAACGAACGGGACACAAATTGTTGTTAGCATTATTTCTTACCAGCCACTTACTGCCAGATAAAGCTTTTGATCCTCCTTGTGTCGTTTTGGAAAAGATTGGATTATATTCTACCCTGCCAGTAAAATTACCTTTATAATCATATTCTTTTTTAAAGTAATTAATATCACAATTAGCAGCTTCATTTCCACGCCATGCCAATTCGAACGAACATAAATGAAAAAACTTTTTTTGTAACCCATCAGGATTATCTTCAGAATAGCTTTCTACCATTTCCATTAATTCCTCTTTGGTAAACGCGTTAGAACTTCTTTTTCTGGTTTCAGGTTCAGCCTGAAGCTTTTTACGTTTTGTATCTCTGGCCAATCTAGCAAATTCATAGGTAATATCTTTAAACGGATCAATTTTGATGTTGAATTCTAGAAAATATTTTTCCTGAACCATTTGAGCAGTCGTATTCAAAAGTGTTTTCACACTAGCTTCAGTATAATCAGTTACATCTCTTTTTTTTATGTTAAAACCATAATCTTCAAGAATTTTTGCTCTAACTTGTTCAGAAGTAACCTTTTCTAACGTATAATTACGTGCGTCCAGAAACATTCTAAACTGTTCCCACTCAGACTTTTTTGTCTTCATTGTATTTCGCGGTATACTTTGCTTAATTGTACTCTCTTTTTCATTTATTGAATTATTTCCAAATCTTGTATTATTCATATTAATAATACTTATTTAAATTTTTGAAACAGTTTTAATAATAGTAGACAGTTAAATAAATAAATAAACAACTTAGTTTCCTTAGAAACCACTAACAAAGATTTTATATTGAATTTTATCACAGAGTGATAGAATTTTATACACATAGATTTAATATATTAAACGTCAAAAAATTGCCGATACAAAACAAAAAATTGCCAGTTCAAAACCTTCAAATTTTGTCAGTTATCAATTTACTCTAGTGAAATAGTCTCGGGAATAATAACTGTGGCTTTTATTCGCCTAGCAAGTGTCAGATAGTTGTCAAAATAATTACCTAATTGTTATTTGTTTAAATGTTATTTAATAAAAAAATTGGTATTTCGGGAATCCGGTAATTTCGGAAAATTTCCTTTCTACTGAAGTGTTCTGGATAGTTTATCTACCGAAAAAGCATATTAGTACAATTTTATCAAAAACAGTTTCCATTTGCAGCGAGCTCAAATGCACTATTATATAATTTTTTTTATAAGTTCGACCCTGTACATTATTTTTGCTTCCAAATTCACAGTCATGTTAAGGACATGTTAGGTTATTAGCCCTGCAAAAAGAAAATAAATCGCCCAAAAAACAAAAAAAATATTTCCAGTTAAAAAATGTACTTCTTTATTTCCTAACCAAAAAACAAAAAAAATATTTCCAATTAAAAAATGTGGAGACTCCTTTATTTCGGCCCACAGTGTATATCAAAAACTGTTATAAAAATTGATTACATCCCTTTATATACAAACAAGGGTTTCAATAAGCCCTTCAACAAACAATGTTTATTGTTAGTAAACAAATCCTCGGTATTGAATTTAATAGGTTGACGGCTTTTGTTGGACACCGCGATATATAGTGTACGGTTAAGTTCATTATGTTTACAAAAGAAAAATATTTATTGTTTGGGGATAGAGAAAAGAAAAAAAAAAGATGCATATTAAATTTGCGATGAAGACCATCATGTCCTGACCAGAGTTAACGTAACATAAAGATTGCGAAAAGTCTATTCGCGCCATACGATTTACACAAGTGCAACAAGGCAAATATGAGAAAAACACTTGAAAGAGAGAGAAGAATAATTGTGCGCAGTCAGCTGTTACCAAATGTATTTATCTGTAAAAGTTATTCCCAATTTTTTTTGGCAATAATGTTAAATACCAATGATTGTTAAATCGAAAGCAGTGTATAGATTTTATTTATTGCAGATTGTAATTTGTCCATTTATTTTCTTAAACTATAATTTTTCATTCTTATCTGTGTTGATCTCGCTTATTTTTCAAAAGTCAATAATATTACCAATCTCGAATTTCTCCCAATAGATACGACAATTTTTTGAAACAGACTACACCCTGTATAAACTCAAATATATACGATACAGTAGTTTATTACGTTTTGTATAATTCATAAAGCAATTTTTTTCTCTCATGAAATAATAAATCCTGTGACCTATGCCAACCAAAGCAAGCGCATTAGCTAAATGGTGTGGTAAAATCACCGCTTTTCTTGCTCTTCTTCTTTTCCGTCGTGAAATACTGGCAAGAGACTTCCTCTCCGGATTATCTTATATACACTAGAACAATTCCGGAATATACTTTTGGCACCGTCAACGGTCGCGTTAATGTCCCCAAACACCGACAAAACATTTTTTTCAAATCGATACGTTCAAAAATTCTCCTACGCCACTGTGGGGTTAAAAAAAATTTTTTTTCTACTACCGTGTGTAAAGTACGTACTTTAGACACATTTTCGAGTGCGTAAAACTTTATTTTACGCACTAGTGCGTAAAGAGTTTTACTTTACGCACTAGTGAGTAAAGAAAAAATTCCAATATGTATGTAGTTATAGATATCTAGTCTTATAAAAATATAGGTAATATAAACGGATATTAAATCTAAGTTTTTTTCATAAATTGGAGATAGAAACCAATAGAATTCGGAAAAGTAACCTAATAATTATTGTTAAATAATTATTGAGTACTGGAAATAATACGGTAAATAGGTATAAGTTGGCGGTGAGTGACTGACATTTCTTTGTGAATTGAATCTGACATTTAAAATTTAAATTGAGATCTTCCTACTATACCTAGGGTAAGCAATTGTATTTTATATTTGAGAATTGAATATGTTTAGAAAACTATGATGTTATTTTACAACTCCCTTAGAGCAGCCTGAAGGATTAAAATTTAATAACTGCTCAAATTGTACTTTTAATATTCATATTATTAATAATTGAATTCGTTTGTTGTTTTGTTAATTTGTTCATATTTTGATTATAATTTCCAAATCATTTATAATATATCTTATTAGAAATTAATAATAGCGTTGAAGATTCTTCTAAAGAAAAATTCAACTTACTTTACGCACTAGTGCGTAAAGTATGTTTCTTTACGCACTAGTGCGTAAAGAAAATTACTATTAAACTTTTGTATTTTAATTAAATATTCGCTAGCAGAAAAAATATTGTATGCAATTCGTGTGTAAAGACCTTTTTTTCGACTCATCTGATTGTCGCATTCGCCTTCGGCTCATGCGACAATATTCACATTCGTCAAAAAAAGGCTACTTTACACACTAGTTACATAAATAACTATTTTTCAACAAAAATTTATAGGGAAACTTTAACTACATTGCAACCAATCAGGCAAATCCTGAAAGTGCCTTACATTCACATCAAATCTAGGAGATAGTTTGTAACACCTGTCTGTTTGTTATTAATGAGAGCAATGAAAAAAATATGTCGTCGGGAATTAATTTGAATTACAATAATTGTGTTATCAATATTTACAATAATTAACTAATTTATGTTTTTTACTTGTATTATAACAGTTTAATAAAAAGAATAATTCTTTTTGTCACTAATTTTGAAATACATTTTTCGTCATCAATTGCATAAAATTTTACTTTAAGCAACTAGTTACAAAAAGTAAGACGTTTCATAATGTCAATCAGTTTTAAAAAGTGTCACTTTATATGTCGAAATTAGAAAATTTGTACATTTATTTCAAGAATAATAAGACACCTAACCTAACCCTCCCAGGGTAAATTATTAGGGCACTCCCGATAACAGAACAGATTAAATAAACTGGACGGCAATTCGAGTGCGAGATTGAGATACGTGCAAATGTCGAAATGTTCCAGTATAGAGATACCACATGAGCTTCAAAGAATAATTTATTAATTAGATAGGTACTATCAAGACTGACAATTATTTCATTATTTACTGAAACTGTAACTGTACAATTAACCCATCATTTTAATTCAATAGTATTTTGAAATTTATAAACATTGAAAACATTATTCAGGACACAGTTATTTAAAGTAAGTCAATTTTCTGGGTGAATACATCATAGTAACAATACTTCTAACACCATTTGATTCCACTTCAATATTATCATTGTAATTGAAGATTTTATTGAATATTATGAAAGCGCGGAATTAGATAAAACGTTGTACGTAAACACGTTATGAAGAGAGCGACATTGTTCAACACGCGTAATTTGCAGAACTCGCTAGCGCTCGTTTTGGCAAATATTACGCTTGTTGAACAATATCGCTCTTTTCATAACTAATTACGTAAATATCTATTATTGAGACTGGAGCAGTGACCAAACGTATTTAAAAAAAATTGCATGCAAGAAATTTTAATGACCGTATTGTCATAGACTACTTTGCCAATAATCCAAACTATTAAGCACAATTTTACATTGCTTTCTGAAGCTATAACTCCAGAACGGGTTGAGTTATCGGCTTAGAATTTTTACTGTGCAATATGTTTAAGTCTTAGTTTTTGTTTACCATGTTGCCATTTCAAAAATTTGTCTACACTCCACGTAAAAAATTAATGAAAATACCACTTTTTCCAAATTCATGTTGTAATAACTTTGTCGTTAATAAAAATTTTTTAATAAAATTTTGGTGGTTGACATTTGTGATGATTCTAAATCCAGTGGTATAGTTATATTTGAGGCAAAAAATGCCTAATGTACTTTTGTCTTTTTTGGCAAAGAAAAATTAACATAGAGGGCTTGAAAATAGTAATGTTTTTAATACTGAATCTAAAAAAAAATTAAATCAAAATCGGTCAAGAAATGCAGATTTTACAGGGGTGCTTCCAAACAAAATGGGTCACACTGTATATACACTTTGATTGGTGGGATCCTCGTCATTGGAAGACATTAAATTTTGTGTACAGGGTGTCCCATTTGAAAAAACTTCCCAGACTTCTTCAGTTATTGAAATTTCTGTAATTGATGGTTTATTTGCAGCACTCTATACACATTTTATATACAGACATTGACAATTTAGGAAGGTGGACACTGTAAAGCATTAATTTACGTATCGTTTTGGTGGGTGTAGTTTGAAAGAGACGGCAACACTGTGCCGTTGAAGGCAATCAGAAAGAAATCGTTAAAGACCTCTCACTAAAGTCGACAATAAGTGAAAACAAAGCTAAGAACATCCTAAAGATGTTAGAATCGTTTAGAGAGGCGGAAACGCCGCGCCGCGCCTTGGATGTAATGGAACGGGCGGTACGCTGCCTGCCATCGACGCCGTCGAGATGTAGCGTCGGATAAGCTGCAGATTCCATTTACCCGTCCGAAACTCTTTTATTTTAGGTTGTTAAACAGATACTCGATCTTGATATAACTACTTCTTTTAGATGTAGATGCAGTGGAGGCGATTAGAAAAGGATATGAAAATGTTTCTGTCATTATAATTGGAAAATGTAAAAGCTGTTGTGAGAGGACAGGTTCAGCTGTAATTTTTCCGGTTAAAAAAAAGTGGAGTAAATGAGTTTTTACGATGGGACACGAAAAGTTATTTCCAATAACGTCCAGGGAATCCCGTTAAATCCGACTAATGCTATTCCCGAACGATATCCGGTACCTAATGAAAGATGACCTGGCTAGATTGCGGGATTACCGGGGTTTATATTCGAAAATGGGAAAACTGTACGGCGAAAGTCCGTTTTCGACGCGGTTTCATTGTTTGTCAGATTAGGGGAATCCCATGCGACCACGCCGTGTTGCTACCAAGTAATTTGTCAGAGTTATATTAGATAGGCGAGCTCGTATAACTCGTTTGCTTCGAATCCACGAGCTTATACAGGGTGTCACACGACGACGAGTTAAAACTATTTGTATATGGCAAAATACTGACAGTAAAATCATGAAAATTCCTACGTTTCGGTTTTCGGATGCAATCTTTTTAACTAAAATATTTTCAAATATGGCAGAGTTCCGGTTCTACCGGAAGTCGACTGTAACTTTGTTATTTTAAATGGAACACCCTGTATATTAATACATTTTTTAAATCTACGTGAAATTTTAGTATACTGTTGTCTGGGAACTTTTTTCGAAAAATGCATATTTTTTGAGTTATTAATTTTTTTGTGAAAAATTTGACGGTAACAGACACTTACAAATTATTTTTTTAAGATGATACCCTTAAAGATATGAAAATGGTTTCTGTTCGGTTGCTTTAAGCAAGGTCAGACCTATTTGAATCTATGCTGAAAATTTTTTCATTTTATACAGGGTGCGTATAGAAAGTGTTCAAAATTAGGCATTTGTAACCGATGGCATAAATGGCTATTTTAATTTTGTGCACTATAAAGCAGCAAATACGGCGATCTGGATGTCTCCGATTACCTATTTCTATTACTTCTCGTTCACTTCTGTCATTAAAACCACAAAAAAGTACAATTTCAAATTAGTCTTCAATAGTTAAATAGTTGAACATTTAGTACTTACTATTTCATACAAATGTTACTGACTGACATAAATAACATAAATAATTTCAAAATTAAAGCCTACTTGTGGAGTCGTTGATTTCATTTTGTTAATAAATAAAATTATTAAGCACAATTTTACATTATTTCAAAAGCTATAACTCCAAAACGAGTTGAGTTATCGGCTTCGGATTTTTACTGTGCAATATGTTTGAGTCCTTGTTTTTGTTTACCATGTTGCCATTTTCAAAATTTGTCTACATTCTACGTAAAATATTACTGAGAATACCACTTTTTCCAAAGTTGTAATAACTTTGTCGTTCATAAATTTTTTTTCATAAAAATTTGGTAGTTCACATTTGTGATGATTCTGAATCCAGTGGTATAGTCATATATGAGAAAAAAATGCCTAATGTACTTTTGTCTTTTTTGGCAAAGAAAAATTAACATAGAGAGCCTTTAAAATAGTAATTAAGCTATGAAAATTTGTGCCAAAATACTGTTTTTGATACTGAAGAAAATTAGAACAAAATCAGTTGAAAAATGCGGATTTTACGGGGGTGCTTCCAAACAAAATGGTTCACACTGTATATCCCAAACGCGCCTCTAGAGCCATCCAGTATAACCTTGAGAAACCTTAAGAAACCCCAACTTTCCAATGGAATATTTATCTGCCTCCCCCTGTAAGCACTAGAATAATTTTTTGAAAAGACCCTGTAGATGTTCGTAATAAAAGAAATATCTGGAGAGCGAGCCCCAGATAAAATTCGTAACGAAATAATTCTCCAAGACTTATTATTTCATTTCCTCGACATTTATCGTGAAACTGCTCTTAGCGGACCGAGCGAAAAGCGATGGATATACACACACAAAAAAAATCCATTAGCTTCGGAAGTAATTTGCCGAGAGTTAACACATAATCGTTGCTGGTAAAGTGATCCGTTGCTAAAAAGGATTTTTTGAAATTCACGACTTCCTGCAAGGACCCTCTCTTGCGGCCCACCGATATTTCACCATTTGAAGAAAATTCTATAGTATAACTATTGTTGAATAAAAAGGATTTTAAATTTTATAAAATAGCCCAATAGAGTTAAGGATTTGAACTAATAAAATACAGGATAATGCAAAAATGATTTCACTCCCCCTCGTAAGTACGACACTGAATGATTTATATTTTTTCCTAAAACACCCAAACAGTTTTTTTTATTTATAATTTGTTTCATTTTATTTTGCATCTAATTATCAAGGATTTAAAGTAATAAAATACAGGATAATGCAAAAATGATTTCACTCCCCCTCGTAAGTACGACACTGAATGATTTATATTTTTTCCTAAAACTCCTAAGCAGTTTTTATTTTGTTATTTGTTTCATTTTATTTTGCATTAAATTAAATAAAAAAGAATATTTCTCCACACTTTTCAATTTTTTCAAATGCACCGTTATATAATTTTTTTTATAAGTCCGACCCTGTACATTATTTTTGCTTCCAAATTTACAGTCATGTTGAGGACATGTTAGGTTATTAGCCCTGCAAAAAGAAAATAAATCGACCGAAAAACAAAAACATTATTTTCAACAGTGTACATTCAAACACTAAATTATAAAAATAACATTTTAAAGTTTTTTTTAATTTAATTTTCACTCATACCAATGCTTCGACAAACCTCGTATACGACTAAAAATTTTGATATTTGATGACAGTATTCTAGGTTTTAGATAATGCAGAACTTTTTATGAAGAATAACATTTCTTCCTAAAATTAATAATAAGTTTTCCATATTTTTGCAGCATATAAAAATGTCCCGCTGAAATGTCTCGAAATTTTGATTTTTGAAGTTTAGAAAATTGTTCACCTTTTTTCATAAAACTCGCAAATTTATTAAAAAATAATACTTTTTCCAGCTATTTCTACTGGTATTAAAAATCTCCCATTGTTCTCATATAAGACTATTATTTTCCAAATTAAACGCTAGATTTATTTAGTTTTATGCGAGACCTTCCTAAATACATACATCGCTTTTAATGGACCGTAATTACCCCAATATAGCTTGCCAAAATAAACTCAAGCAATTTGGAGACAAAGTAGAGGCAATATTTGCCCCATCTCTTCATATGAATTTGGTTGAGGGTCACTATGACTTGGTATTACAAGTAAATAAAATATTAGGCCAGTCGAAAATTAAAAAAAAGACAAAGAAAATCTTACAATGTAAAAAAAATATTATTTTAAATTTATATTTGGTAATTCCTATATTGAAATATTTAAAATGACCAAAAATATTCAAGTATTTACTATAAAATTGCATCTTCAAACAAAATGAGAACTGTCTATAGTATTATTGAGTGGATTGTATTGTACTATGTATATACTTTCTTCATCATACAGGGCCCTGTAAACCACTGTCCTACATCTGTAACTCTTGTTGTGTATAACTTACATATTTATTTGAAAAGGATATACAGGGTGTACTAACCTTACGACAAACTTCGGTATATGGGTTATTTTAAGAGATATCAAAAAATGTTATTAACAAAAATAGTAGATGTGTTGAAGGCCATATTTTGGAGTTATATCGAACCATACAGAATGCTGCATAACTCCGTTACAAACCAAACATATGATTTTTCAAATGGGAACCCCTGTATATTATACCGAATTCGGATTGGTTACATTTTTTTGAAGCTTTTG
>CAJUYG010005970.1:0-12902 GCA_910591675.1 Galerucella calmariensis
GTAAAGTTGAAAGAATCAAAATGATATCGACCTTGAATAATCAATGAGAGGAAAAAAGTTTGTATGGGGAGAAATATTAAATTTAAACCGAGAATAGTCAGAGTTCATGCAACCTAAGTTGAAAAATTAATAAACCAACCGGACATGCGCACTATTCGATAATTTGTCGAAACTTCCAATAGTTAGTAATCGAGCTGTCACATAATTGAAGATAAATATTGAACGTAAGCCAACATTTTAACTGAATATATTGTTGTCAAGTATAAAAATTACCAACCATGTGATACAAGCTGATACATACGCGATGCTGGAAAGTCTCGCACTAAGGTATTATCTCTGAAACGGATGAAGGTAAACTTATGTAATTCTAGGACGATGGATGAAACTCTATTCTGCATATTTTAAAGCGAATGTCTAATGTTTTTGACCTCAGCGTTCAGCATACGGACGCCATCTTGAATTTTTTTAAATGACAACCTAGGTCGTTTGACCCATCACAAAATAGCTATTTTTTTTTCTTTCCAAAAATAATCCCAATGTTTAACTTGACTCGGATATTATGATGAAAAATTAACAAAAATATTAAAATAATAATTTTAATCAAATCTGCGTGCAACAGAAATTTATAAACAAAACAATTATTTCAGTTGCAAATACTTAATTACAATAAGTGCTCAAAATGCTGGCCATTTGTTTTTTGACAATGATACAATCTTTCTTCGAAGCTACGAATAGAATCGTTGATCATTTGTGGAGTAATTTCGTGCATTTCGAGACGTATGCGATCCTTTAAATCGCCCAAGTTACTCAATCTGTTTACATAAACGCGGTTTTTCAGGTAGCCCCAGAGAAAAAAATCGAGTGGTTTCAAGTCGGGTGATCTTGCCGGCCACTCAATTGCACCTCTTCGACCAATCCATCTCTAAGGGAAAGTTGTATTCAAATATTGCCTAACGTCTGTTTGATAATGTGAAGGTGCGCCATCTTGTTGAAAGTATACGTTCATATTAGGAAATAATCGATTTATTTCAGGTATTATTTCATTTTGAAGTAAGTCAAGATATTTAGCACCGGTCAGCGTACCTTCAATAAAAAAAGGATCAATCAAATGGTTTTTCACCAAACCCGCCCACACATTTACTTTTTGTGGACGCTGTGTATGTCCACCCAGTGCGGATTACAATCTGACCGGTACCGACAATTATGTTTGTTAACAGAACCGTCCAAGCAAAATGTGGCTTTATCACTGAACACCAAAAATCTAAGAAATTGTTTTGCATCCTTATTTTCTCTGTAAATATTTCACAAAATTGTAATCGCCTATCAAAATCATCCTCGCCCAATTGTTGAAGATTGAACTTTATAAGGATGAAAATTATTTTTATTCATATTAGTCTGTATAGACTGTCTAGAAATACCGTGATTTCTTGCCAATATACTTGTAGATGTTTTAGGGTTTCCTTGAACATCTAATAGAACCAACATCTAAAGTTTTTCCTTCATTAGTTGCACTTTTGGATCTACCAGACCTAGGAATATCTTTCACACTACCATTTTCATTAAATTTATTTACTATTCTCGTCACTGTAGATCTACTTATAGGAGGGCATTCAGGATTCAAATTGTTAAAAAGATGGGTACGTTTGCGATCACCATTTCAAACTAACATTAAGATTTGGATGCGTTGTTTTTCTGATAAATGTGCCATTATTCTTAATTTACTTTTAAATCTTGTGCTCATTTGAACTTAGTATCAGTTTTGACAATTTGTTTTTAATGCCTACTATTGTTTTTTGTTTTATTTTGAAAACCTACAAGTCCAAATAATTAGTAGGTACGGTACACTTTAATTTAGAAAAATAAAAACGATATTTTATAGGACATTTTGTAGTGGAGTGATAAATTGGGATTACTTTTTGAAAGAGAAAGAAATAAGCTTTTTTGTGATGGGTGGGATGGGTGATCTGTGGGCTTGACGCATGCGCACTGTCGAATACATGGAGGAAATTAATTTCTTGTCATCTTTCTCAGTTTTTATTCGAAGCATGGTCTCTTGCATGAACATCTCCATTACATTAGATGACTCGAGTTTTAAATTTTGCTTGCATGAATCATCGACGTGGTGCCGTTTTTGATTATGTATGAAAAATAGCAACATGTTCAAATATTCATTGTTGTTTCATTCTATTTCACGCATCTTCAGTGTTCCTATGTTTAAAAGCAGTATGCCAGTCAACGAGAGTTGATTCTTCTAGTCACCTTAAACGTTAACGGTATATGATGGAGGTGCATTTATAATTAGTTTTATTTAATATTTGGTGGAATAAATGTCTTGTCTCTTGGTTAATGAGAAGAATTTCTGGCTCCAGATTGCCAATTATAGCGCACATAAACAAGAGCTCAGTATTCTTAATTTTTATTAGAAATATTTTATAGTCAAAGTCCCTGTTAATCCTTTGGAATGCTGCAAAAAACAGGCAAATAATAAATAAGCCTTCAGCAATTATGGGAAACCTAGAATCTCTCCCTTTTTGATACAGTTGAAAGTAATCTCTTGCGTTTATTATTTACTTCATTGACTTCTGGCAGTGTTCTTTTAGATGAATGAAAAATATCAAGAGACTACGATGACAACACTTAGCATCGCAAAAAATCTTTTGTGATTTACGTACGTCTCTTTGTTGTTGTCTTCTTACAAGTTTTCACACGGCATTTCTCCTCATAAAAGCACTCTTATCGGTAGTTTATTTTCGACCAGACGTTACAATTTTTCGGTGTAAGTGAATGTTCATCTAATAGTGTTTAGGCTTATTGTAGTGATAAAATAATTAGTGCCATTTGAATATCATTATAACCTTAGTAAAAAAACTCAAGTACAGAACACATTTCTCAAAAATATTTAAAACTAATATCCAAGTTCAAGCATTTTTGTATTTTATAATGGAAAAACCAAATTTTATTAGTTAGGTTTAAGAACTTTTGATAATTTCCTTGTTCACATAATGCGCCAACATATATTTGATTTATTGACGCTAAGTCGATAAGCGTACGAAAAATGAGCCCATTTTGAATAATTGTTCTTTCGATCTAGAGTTGGATATTTAGATGAAGTGGTTGAAAAATAACTAGTTGCATTATGAACTGAAATTTCCCATATGCTGCATCCAACAGTTCACTTATTTTGTACGATGAAGTGCTTCTCAACCAAGTAATGCACTCCTGGTGATAGAACCCTTTTAAAAGATGAAAAATAGGATGATAGACTAATGACTTATGTAGAGCGTGTCCATGGAAAAGCAGAATAATTTTTTTGTTCAGTGATGGCCTAACATAATAACAAAATATTGTTACCACTTCACAAACAACTCATTAGTCGTCTAGCCAGTTTCTTGGTGATGCCCTAAGCTTCCTTATCTGACAATTCACCCCTTTTATCTTCGAAAAAATAAGTGCTGAAGGTATGAAATTGCACATTTCAGCACTAGCTAGCAGTTCAATCGGCTACTTGTTGGTAGCTGTACTTTGAGTAGCTTTCGTAATGTATGCAGTCGCTTCCATCCATGTTATACAAATAATCAGTCCGTATCGATTGTTCCAGATCCAGGTGTGAGTGCAGCAGTTGAAATTTGGAAGGAACGTGCCACATCAGATCTATTAAATGCTACATATCTGACAGCTGATATATTTGTAATACATTGTCTCACCAAAATTTTCTGTTATTTTGGAGATGAGAATGTGATATAATATAATCATTATAGCAGCATCCAATATTGCAACTAAAACATTATCAGTAATTCTTAATTGCTTTGGATCTTGTTGCGTTCGGATACTTTTCAATATACCTATCAAATCCTTAATATTTACTTTTTATTACTGATTTTGACAGCATCAAATACTTTTCGCAAAATACCTTTCTCTCAGAACTCTACAACATTGAAATACACTTTCGAGCGGTCTGGGATATGACACTTCCTCCTTTTTCCATTAACCACATCATCTATTCTGTAGACTACAGATTTTGAGTCAGCAAATTGTACCAACCCTTTCAGTTTTGGATAAAATCGAATACAATTGTATAAAAATCTATGATAGTGCTAAATTATATTGTCTTTTAAATATAATGTGAAGCAACGATTATTTTGAAAATTTAAGGTTGGATATGTTATTTTCAAATTTTGTTTTTCCAATTTTCTCACCACTAGCATAGACTACAGTGCTTGATTCCACCATCCAGGTATTATAGTCTGAAAGCTATTATAATCTGTTTTTGTTTCCGTATACCTTTATAGCTTATGGAATATGCAGTCACACTGTGCCGCGAATAACTGTTGGCAAAGCCAGCGACTGTGAAAACGTCTACATATGTGTTGGCCTTCATTCATTCCAGTCGTACAATGTTTATAGAAAACGATCTTAGTGAATATTTATTAAATACTCGTTCGTCCACTTCATTTAAAGCGAGCTAGCTAGCGAGACTTCAGGCCATAGTGGTTGGCACGTATCTATTCTCCGCTTCTATTGGCCCAATTTGAAGCGATCAGCGATTCTCATTGACACACGGCTGGCTTATTGGCACGTGCCAACGGTCGCTTCTACATTGAATCGGTTTTGCCAAAAATTATTGTTCTCACTAAAAAATTCCTCGATTCGCGAAAGTAGTTCTCTCCAGATTTTATCTAAATACACAAGATTAATGTGACTCCATTATTATGGAAAATATTGCATGGGTTTTACAGTGAAGGAAATATATAAGCCGGTAGGAGAAAGGATGAACAAAATTTATTATAGTTGACGTCATCAATCTAGCAACGGTTTGGTCTCCGGCTGATATTTTTCCTAAATTACGACACGAAGTTTATGGCGAAAAGCACAAACTCTCATTTGTTGTTTCGCCACAGTGGATGAGAAATTGGATAACTCCGAAGCATTCTCGATTAATTTAAAAGTACAAATTGTCAACAGTTGATTTGGAACTTGGAAAGGAAGGAAAATGTGATATTTCATCCTAAGACAAAATTAAGTTTTCTGCGTTAAAATAATTTGACCATCTTTTGTAACAGTGGCTTCCAAAACAATTTTTTTTGAAAACAGAAGTTGTCAAATTACTAGGAGTTATTATACAGTGTGGATGGTTGAGTGGTATATTATATTAAATAGATTACAAGGGAATCGATTGGCACTGTTGATCTTACCACACTGAACATAATATGTGATCTTTGTAAGTCTACTATTCGTTACAGAACTAGATCTGTAACCTCTATATTGACCCCTCCTCGGTATTTGAGGCTTAGGCGGACAATTGGGCGGAGTAGAATTCAATGAGACCTCTGGCAGAGAAAATTGTAACTGTCGCAACGAGTAAAATAATTCGTTTCGCATTGTTTTTGTATTATATGCAAGTCAATGTAATTACCGTAAATTCGTACTTTATTTGTTTTATTTTGTGTCAGTGACAAGTTTAAAACTGTGTTTTTCTAGTTAACTCAGCTGTCATCAATTCTGAGGTAATATTATTATATAATCAGAGATATTATGGAAAAGGTTATGTTATTTTATTTTTTGTTTTCATTGCAGATTAAAGAGAAAATAAGTCGGTATTAAAGATTTAAAATATTACTCAATACAAACCTACCTTCCCTGAAACTTTTGTATAACTATGTCAAAAGTAAAATAAAAACACGAAATCAGACCTAAAACTTAACAGTTAATTGAACGCTTGTTGTACTTTTCACTCAATACAAACCTACCTTCTCTGCAACTTTTGTAGATATTATTATATCAAAAATGAAATAAAAACACGAAATCAGACCTAAAGATAAACAGTTAATTGAACGCTTCTTGTACTTTTCACAAATATCAACCATACCTATTACTCCAAAAATAAGAATATGAGGAGTCAAAATTAAGTTTAACAACACAAAATACTAAAGCAAAATCAAAGAAAAAGCAAAATTTTTAAAAAACACACACTGAAAATAACTAAAACAGCAAAATAAAACCACTTAAATATCAAAGGGTTTATACGGCAGCTGATTTGTTTTACTCGTTGCTAAGATGACATTGACATTTCAGAGCGCCATCTATCGAATTCTACTTTTACTATCCCTGAAATTGTAGATGTCATTAGAATAAATCGCGGAATCTGCATGTTCCACTATCCACTTTGCTCATCTTACAAAAATTGGTTTCTGAGTGAACTCGGAAATCAAACTTCTTAACCTCCAAAAGCAATTTAGAGTGGTGAGCAGAGAGTCGTTATAAAATGTTTGCTTGTAGTGACCTGTAATTTTCATTCAGTATAATGCACCATTTTCAATCTTTTTTTGGGTCTGATGAGGGAGGTACAAACTTTTGTGTTTCCCGATTGTGTTAACCGATTATTTTAACAAGTGCAAGCTCCTAACGTAATGAAAGCGCTCATGCTCGTGAATAACAACGTCTTACTGGAGCTGAAAATCCTGTTTGGAGAATTTAAAGTCCGTGAGAATCTTCATTGTTGCTCCAACTCTTAGTATCCTAAGATATCCCGTTGTTACATCGCCGGTTTTCGAAAATGTATACATGTACATTTGGTGGAGGAGGTATAACATTACATAACATTACCACGGATTTCATCAAATCCGTGATTTCTATGCAGCTGAATGACGAACACTTTTATAAGAAAGTGCTCCACTGACATGTATCGGATACTAAATTGTTTTTTTTTCAACCTAGCTGGAATTAGTTATTTTCGTCGATTCTTTTGCAAACTTTATTCTGACGTTTATACTCCGGGAGGTTTCGATGCTAACCTATTCCACTTTGATTGCCAATGAGAGATAGTAATATATATACAAAGCTATTTCCAATTTCTGAGACCTGAGATTCCCCACTTTAAGCTTGTTCGTCTGCTGTTTCATTTTGTTGTTCATGCGATGATGAAATGTACATCAATTTTGTGGTCGATGTTCCAACCTCAGCTATGGAAAATTCGTATATCAAGTACCAAGTATATGAATGTTAAGGGTGTTTAAAAGAAGGAATTCAATTTTTGCCTTATCCATGCATCCTATTACTTTAAGGCTTGAGTAATTTTGATAAGCACATATAAATGTTTGCTAATAAATCACACATTGATCTTGTAAACTTAGTGCAGATACAACCATCCGTCTTTTCTCGTTAGCATATATCATGGAGTTAGTTCTATCAGATTTACATATAAAACCTAACAGAAATAATAATCAATAACCTACCCAATATGTCACCAACTCCAATAATTCAACACATACCGATTGTTTTATTGTGTTGTTTTAGTTAAATTTTGGACAAAAACCATACCTCAAGTTAAGACATCCCTCACAAAAAAACGAGACAGTTTGCGATCTAATTGAAAAACCTGTTAAGAGCTTTAATACAGAAAACAATACAATTCGCTCCACTGAAGCTTCAAAGAATTGGAGAGGAGTTGGCTATATACTGATTCATTTGCATCAATAGATATATTCTATTGAACGTATCTTTCCAAACAATAATTATCTTGTATGAACTATTTGCGATACCTACCAACCCACCACTATCCAAAACTCAAAATTTACCATCATTCAACCCTTAATAAATCACCCATACCTTACTAGACCTCCAGATCTTTCGGGACGACAAAATGTAGCAGTGATGGAAATATTGCGAATTGGACACACCAAATTAACCCATGGCTACCTAATGTCATCGAGCCGTCAGATATATTGTTCAAACTACCAGTGCAGCACTAAAGTCAGTCACATTTTCAGTACATGTCACCAATATCTACCAGGAAGACCGCAATTTCATATCGATTCCAAATATAAAAATTAATGGGTAACCATAATAAATCAAATACCGTCCTACAGTTCTTAAGCAAAACACTGAATAAAAATAATAAATCCACTTGAATATTTAGACGGCAAAGTGTCAAACAGTTTTTCTCTCATTATCTTTCTCAGGTGAATATTTGTTAGAAACATCTTAAACAGTAGGCCAGACGATAGGGGTAACAACTTATGTAGATTATTATGAAGAAAAGTTTACAAGTCTATCGATTTCTCAAATTAAAAAAAAAATAATCAAAAAAGATTAAGGAAAATGAAAACTACCGTGTAGGGGGAGTGATAAAAAAGGTCTCCTGCGTTTTTTTCGTCCGATTAATGGGTTGTCCGGAAAAAATTAGGTAAACTGAGTATGTGTTCCGCATCCGCGCGACTCTATTTTCTGAAGCGCGGCGGAGTACATTATAAATTATTGTACAGTTATAATATAGATATAAATAATTGTAATAGGGCGTTTTGAAGAGTGTCAGCTTTAAGATGGCTTTAAGAAATATTGGGGAAACTTCTAAGATCAAAATTAATTTATTCAAAGGTAATACCACGAGTGCTTCAAATTTTATCGATAATTTTTTCTCTTCCACGAAAACTTGTTTATTTGGCAAAAATATGAAAACAAACCGATTGATAAAATCACGAGTCCGTTAGGACGAGGGATTTTATCTAAATTCGGTTTGATTGAATGTTTTTGCCTCAAATAAACAAGTTTGAGTGATGAAAATAAAAAATTATGTGATAAAATTTGAAGAGCGAGTTGTATTTGGGAAGATT
Source organism: Galerucella calmariensis (assembly GCA_910591675.1). Classification (NCBI taxonomy): domain Eukaryota; kingdom Metazoa; phylum Arthropoda; class Insecta; order Coleoptera; family Chrysomelidae; genus Galerucella; species Galerucella calmariensis. The sequence goes on from CAJUYG010005970.1 coordinate 8,610, forward strand.
ATTTTTTTCAACAATTTAAAATTTTGTATTACCTGAATGTTCAATATTCTCTTGGGTAATGGCACTCATTCGGTTTGTGTTCATTTTTCAATAAACTTCGAAGCACTTTTAGTTGTCAATAATGACAAATTCAAAGTAAAATTTTGACAATTCGATGTAAACAAGGTTTTATCGATGAGGAAGCAGAATTATCAGTATAATACCGAATGATTGGCTAGAATAATGTATTGCTATTGGTTAAAACCACCAAAATGTCAGATTTTGACAAGTGAAAAAAATAATCACTTACATTTTTGGATTCAATGATTTTTTGTATTATAAGCGAAAATAGCAATTTTCATAGATTTGGGTAGGAATCTTCTTCATTTCTCCAAAATAAAATTTGATACTCCTGTAATATAAAAATTAATATTCAACGAACAAAATGTATATAGTGAAAAGGTATAAAAGATGATTAATATATAATTTTAAGATATAATTTTTTGCATACCTTTTTCCAATAAAAATATGTAAATATTAATTTATTACCTTTTATTAATTATTTACGACTTTTAGCGAAGATTGAAAAGAAATTCTGATTGAATATTTATATTTTTTTCCGCATTTCAGAAAGTAGGTCTTCCGCCGTGCAGCAGAGTCGCGCGGATGCGGAATACATACTTAGTTTACCGAATTTTTTCCGGACATACCATTGATCGGAAGAAAAAACCGCAGGAGACCTTTTTTATTGAAAAATATTTCCACAATGGCCTACACGGTGGAATTTTTAATTTTTTTCCACCCTCCTCGCAGCGTGGAATATCAAAGAATATCAAAAATAAAGTTTTTTATATTTTTTCTATAATTTGGGAAATCGATAGACTGGTAAACTTTTTTTTATATCAATCTACATACTTCAAAGTATTTATGAAAAAAATTAGCCATATTGCTAATTACTTGCACTTTTCGTCTAAAATGACCCATACCGACTGGCCTGCAGTTTATCCGTTGGATTATCAGGAGATTTACTTAAATATTCACTTTGAGAAATTTAATATCTACGAAACTTGACAATAGAAAAATTGAGATTCCAGCATAGAAATTCACAGTGAACTATGTACAAAATATGCTACCACCATTGTTCGTTAATGCTTATAAAATGATGTTTGCATTTGAAACTTGGATTCATTCAAAAACCTTATTTTACACGGAGTGGTGTACATTATTATATGCCTTTCACGTTGTTTTATTTTGCTTAGCTATCTATATCCCACCAAAAAAGAAGAAGATGATATACATTGAACTGAAGAAACGAAAGGTGGGAACATCATTCACAGGGTATTTGCTATAGCCGAACGTATGTCGTACTGATAGTGTTTTCACTAGCTATCATAAGACACACGCGGCTGTGGCAGGTATCCATATTCCAACATTAGAACATATAAGTGTTTATATTTTATCAATATCGATATCAACAAAACGTAATAGATATGGCTTCAATCAAGAAACAAACAAAAAACAATTCATAACACGTGTAAGGAAACGGAGTTATCACTTGCTGGCACCAACATAATTCCAAAGTTATTTGCTTTGGGAGGGTTTTCTTACATAATTTTGAGCGGGTCAAAACTAATATTTCTCCAAGGACCACTCTAGTTAAACAGCTAGACTTTGTATACATTCAACAATATCCGAGGTCTGGGAAAAATCATCTGATTAGGATTGCGGAACAAGTTAGAGAGTACACACTTCCGGTTCTACCTTATAGTACGTTGTGTCAAGCAAAGGAAAACGCATACAAAACCATATAAGTGCACTACTTTTGAGCGAGTGAAAATTTTAATAACAAACTGGACAGTTCCTCGTCGTGAGGTCCAGAAAGAAAATATACAATATAGATTTTGTAATCTAAGTGTTCTCTTAGATTCGTAACAGTTACAAACAAATGGAATATAGAACAAAATCAAATGAGTTTAGGCAACATTGCGGATACCGGCATATAAAATTTATAAAATTATTGTAAACAAAAAGGTATTAACTTACGACCTTCCACAGACAGTACAATCGCGATAAATTTATACAAAGAACATACAGAGTGCTGCATAACTCCGTTACAAAGCAAACATATGATTTCTCAAATGGGAATAGTATATTATACCGAATTCGGATTGGTTAAATTTTTTTGAAGCTTTTGATATGAGGTTTGGCCACGTTATACAGAGTCCTTCAAAAGATATGGTCACGTTTATGTGAAAATCGTAGGTAAATCAACGCTCTGTAGCTTGGTGTACGTTGAAGAAAAAAAATGTATTTTGCCAAACAGAGTTTTGTTATATGATGCAATATCTCCGTCTCCTATTAAATTTCAATTATATTCTTTCTTGTATACAGTGTCAACGGAAACTCGAACCTATCATTTTCTTTCTTATATTCATCGTTACTTTAGTGATCTCTTCAAAAACGGAGTTTTGATAGGCTGGTATTCTGAAGATAAACACTTTTCCATCAATCTGGTAACCAAGTAGTTTCCGGAATATTATATTTTCCCAAAAACCACGGGAAGCTTTATTTGTTTTTCATATTATCCTCCTATTCCATTTTGATTCATTTTTGCTGTCGAAATATGTGCTTTGGTGAAATATACATATAACAACTTCGACAACAGAAAATTGTTGAAAATTCGATACTCTTGCATTAAGAATGAATTAGATTTAAAAATATCTTGTATTGTTCCCCAAAACAAAAATCTGTGCCTTGTAAATTAAAAGTATTTAACCATTACGTATTTCTGGAGCTATTCGCTCCCATTGGCAATTGATTAAGACTACAAAAAGTGACAATTTCCATTGCCTGTATTTTATCTTGATTAAATATAATTGATATGAAATAAAGTCAAAATGTCTCCAGCCAGTTTGAAGATACTGTACTGCAGCTTCCCTATATTGACAAGCTCCAGTACATGCAAATTACATGTGATACCAATTTCAATTGCAAATTCAATGGAAGAGACACATTGTCGTAATTAACTCAATATTCTGTCCCTTAATGTGATTATCTTTAATGCAAGTCCCCGTTGGGATACTAGGCCAGACGATAGGCTTAACAACTACAAGAAATTAGCAATACGGCTAATTTTTTTTCATAAGTACCTTAAAGTATGTAGATTATTATACAAAAAAGTTAACCAGTCTATCGATTTCCCAAATTAGGAAAAAAAATCAAAAATACCACCGTATAGAAGGAGTGTTTTGCAACAAAAAAGGCTCTTCGCGTTTGTTTCGTCCGAGCAATGGTTTGTCCGGAAAAAATTCGGTAAACTAAGTATGTGCTCCGCATCCGCGCGACTCTGCGCGAGTCCGATAAAGACACTTTACTGATGTGGTGTATACAAAATTTTATCGCCAAATGCTCAGAATTCAGAATATAAAAAACAGAGGTATATTTCATTGCATTCTATTATGACAAAGTAAACAGCACACATAGAACAAATCTACTTATCATATGCTATATTTAAATTTAAGGTACACCCTGAAGCATTATAAAAGTTAATTCCTGAAGTCAAAGGAGGTCCAACAATAATTTGTTATAAATAAATCGCAAGAAAACTATTATCGAGCCGTAATAAGGAGAAGCGTGACACTGACAGATGATGATTTTCGACTAATATCAAAGTCAAAATACTTTACCTACGACCCCCCCTGTAATCAGTCAATAACACACAGTTGGTATTAATGTAATGACAGCTTTTACGCACTGTAAAAAAAACGCACAGCTGTAAAGTAAATCGCACGGCTTCCCTAGCAACATCTTAGCAACTGTCAATAGACGTCTCCACTTTATTCGAAATTTACTATTTGAAAACATTAGATATGGCCACGTTTAACTGTGAAAAGCACAAAGGGCTATGTATATGTATTGATTATAATTGAATAATGGACTTTCGATTATCAACAATATAATAATAATGATTAAACGTTAGTTCTTTACTGTGCTTCTTTCATTGGCAATAGAGTAACAGAGATGGAGTTTACCAAGCACCTCTAATTATATAACTGTAATTTCTTAGGCTTCTTATGAAAAATACAAGTACAAGTAGGTCGTAGGTAAAGTATAGTACGTAACTCGTGTTGTAGAGCATTTTACGCACTCACGGAATTTTCCATTCGTCCGTAAAATGCTCCTTACCACACACGTTACGTAATATACTATTACCAGACGCATATGTCACTTTACCAGACGTATATGTCACTTTACCAGACGCATATGAAAACTGTTTGTTTACTTCCGGAAATCAATCTGAGAATTGACGGAATT
>CAJUYG010005971.1:0-12900 GCA_910591675.1 Galerucella calmariensis
CGTGTTTCGGGACTTTTTATAAATATGTACAGTAACCGAAATAATGAGTTTATTCCATTTGGCTTTTACACACTGTATATATATATATATGAATTTTGAACTATTGACGGTTGGTAAAATGTTACTAGGGAAGCCGTGAGATTCACTTCACAGCTGCGCGTTTTTTTAACGTGCGTAATAGACATCATCACATTGATGCCGGCTGTGTGTTACTGACTGATTACAGGGGGGTTCGTAGGTGAAATATTCTATTTTATGACATTCTAACAATATGATAGTCTACTAGAAAAGGAATCCAGTGAAGTGCACGTTCCAGGAACGGTTTTATTGGGATGGCGCTTTTTTCGCTTATTTTAGAAATGTTGATAAAACGCGTTTGTTGTTACCTTTTTGTGCATGATTATTTTTGTTTTTAAAATATGTATAACTCAGTTTGGAGATTTTGTGTATTCAAGTGTGTATCGATTAACAACTATTCCAATGATAAATCATAAGAAAACCTTGATAAAAACTTATAATACTATCCTGATAACGCAGGTAATTGATTATTGGAAATTTCTTGGTAACCAAATTTGACTACATTCGGCTGAAATACTAGCTACACATTTATCTGCATTCAGTTGTATTGAAGCACTTTCTTTAATTTTCCGTCCTTCATTATTGGGCTCTTTTAATATCATTTTTGTCGAATCCCATTGCATTTTATGCCCCTCTTCCCAAGCATGTTTGCTAATACCTGACAAAGAACTCCCTATCTTTTATATTATATACCTTCTATGTTCACTTATTCGGTTTTATTGTGGTTTGATTCCCAAAAAAATGAGAGAAAAAAGTTTGATACCAGGTTTGTGGCAAGCAAAACTAGATTGGGATGAACCAATTCCTAGTGATTTGCATTTAGCTTGGACACAATATAAATCGAGTTCACCATTACTAAATAAGATGGAGATAAAAATATGTGTTGTAACAACCAGTCAACAAGAAATCGATATTGTAGGCTTTTCCGATGCATCCGAAAAGGCTTAAGGTGCTTGCCATTCACATCAGAAGCAAAAACAAGTTTAATCAATACGAGGGTCATTTGCTTTGTTCAAAAACAAAAGTTGCACCATTGAAACAAATTAGTCCACCAGGATTAGAGCTTTCAGCTATACTTCTTCTCAGTCAATTATATAAAGAGGTTTATAATTCACTATCAATTGAAGTTACCAATATATTTCTATTTTCTGATTCGACTATTACGTTTTCGTGGATAAAGGCTTCACCATCCCGTTGGAAAACTTTTGTTGCCAATCGCGTTAGAGAAATTCAATAACTATCCAATATGAGTGATTGGTACCATGTTAGAACCAATAAGAACCCAGCTGACTATTTATCGAGAGGCTTGTGTTCCAACAAAATTGTAAATTTTGATCCTTGGTTTAAGGGACCCACCGTTCTATTGAATGTTAATCTGCAGTCAAATTTAGTCAGTATTGATGAATTACAAAATAATTGCATACGATGCATACAATGCATAAGGTATGCATACGATATTTAACGTTGTTAATGTCGATGATTTCAATTTAATGCAAATATTTGGTGACTACTCAAGACTTCAAAAAGTCACGGCTTATCTTTTGAGATTTATTTTCAATTCAAGAGTACCCAAACAAGATCGTTTACTAGAAGAACTCTCATGCCAAGAAATATAATTGTTTCAAGTTCAATTTTAAATTCAAGTCCCTCCATTGATTCTAATCGCGTTTTAGGAGTTGGTGGAAGAATTCAACTTTCTAATTACAAGTACGATAAAAAACACCAAATGATTATACCCCAGCATCATACCAAATGAATTATCGAAAGGGAGCATAAACGTTTATTACATTGTGGTCCTTAATTCTTTATTGTTAAGTTCAATCCGCGAACGATTTCGGCCCATTAATGGTTGCAATATGTGTGAAGGTATTCTAAGAAAATGCGTCCGATGCTTCAAAGTTAATCCCTCACCAACCAATTATATAGTGGGTAATTTACCCAGCACAAGAGTTAATCAATATATACAGTATACCGTTCTTTAATACAGGAATTGATCTCGCTGGACCTGTTCCAACAAAAGACCGAAGAACACGAGGTGCTTAATTTATAAAAACATAATATGTTTGCTGAATGATTTGCTTTAGTACAAAATCTATCCATTTGGAAATTGTTTCTGATTTAACCACCGAAGGTTTTTTGGCAGCTTTGCGGCGCTTCATTGCTAGAAGAGGTAAACATTCTACAATCACTACCGATAATGGGCTCAACTTTGGTGGAGCTAGTGATGGCGAGATCCGAATTGCATCCCAAAAATTCAACTTTTACCTGGCCAAGAAAAGGTCACATCCGAATTGCATCCCACCTCGAAAAAAGGTATTTACTAATTAATAACACCATTTCAGGTAAACTGCGCCGCAACGTTGCCAATTTGTGCTAAAATTCTTGAAATATAGTTTAAAAATCAATGTACCGATTAAAAGTTTAGGTAATTATTTGTATTTTATATATTTGGAAATAAATCAATTTAAATAAAAAGATACACATAAAAAGGATAAAAATGTATTAAACGTAAAATATCTAGTTAACATAAATAAAATAAACTTTTGCACTTAACATTTTTTTATGTAGATTATAGGTTAAGAGGTTCAATCTTTCATAACATACATAAAGGTACAATAATAACTAAAAATACCCTAAACCTTAGGTTTACACCTATACGAAACTGTTTTAACAAACTCAAACTTTGTAATTATATTTTCTTCTAGCTCTTTAATTTTCATTTTAATAAAATCTCGTTTTTTTAATACATTGGTGTGAACTTTTGGTATAAGGTGTACACTATTAATTTTTATGTATGTGTCGATCTGAAACTGCAAAAGTACATCTAAAAATACATTTATGTTTGGATGAGCACAGTAAAAGGATTTATTATACCTGGAGTGAAAAGATTCACAAGCATTTGTTGTTCGTTGAAGAGTTTCTGAATGTTCAGCCCAAATATGTGGCGCAAATGTCGCGTTGTCTTCTATATAATTTTCGACAAGATAGTCGCAAAATTCACTTAGTTTGTCATTTTCCGGCTGGATTGCAGCCAAGTCAAAAGCGTAAACTTCTCCAACATCTTTAGGGTCAAGAAAAGATAAACCAAAGATGTATGTCAAGTACTTCGAAATTTCGTCATATTGGCCTGACTTATTTTGATACGGAACTGATAAGCCAACCGCTTGAATTTTTCTATACCAGGATTGTCCCAAATGAAATTTACAGCCACGGATAGATGCCAAAGGAAAAGTTTCTGAAATTGCTTTATGAATTGCAATTTCAAAATCTGCGGTTATGGTTTTAGGGGCTAAAGGAATATTTAGATTTAAGCACTCTTCTTTTAAGTATTGAAAAACAAGAGAATATGTGAAAGAGAGTTTGTTAGGAAGTAAACAGAAAACTAGGGGAATATAGGTATTATCTTTTAAAGCATGAATGGTAAACAATTGTAGAAAATATTTTGGACAATACTGAAACGTACCATCCACGTAAAGATCTGAAGAAGAAGACAATAAATTAAGGTTGGTTTGACAAGAAAATAGAATGATGTTATTTTCTTTATCGTTTCTCAACAAGAAATTTTCATTTTTATTGGTCACGATGGGGACTACTTCAATTGAATTGTGAAATTCTGTTACGCTTTTTGGAACCTGTATTAAACCATTTGACGATCTTGCACTATGAATGTTTTTACGAATTCGTTCTACATCCTTAGTTGTTATAGTATCTATCTCCCTATTTTTTATTTCATTCCGAATTAATTTCATTGGCTTTTCACACATGTCACTTACAGCAGCACATTTAACAGAGTTACTAATGTTTTGTCTGTTTAAAATTTCCGCTGGCACTTTCTCGTGGTTGTGATTTAACACCGATTCAATTAATTCATCACTTACACAATTTGTTTTAAGAAAAGCTTTACAATTTCGTTTTGTACATTGCCACCTCTTCACCGTATCTTTACCTAACATTTTTTGAAAACAGAATGTATACCCCTGAATAACAATTAAAACTTTACCCTTTTCACTTAAAACCGTATTGATCTCCATATTTTCACCAAAATCACACAATATATAACTACAAAATGTTACTACGATCTTTGCGAAACGAATCAGAATTTTGAACTACTGGTAAAGTATAAGCGTCAGCCCTTTTTAAATGCAACCATCAAACTTAATCTCTACTTAATACCCCATTAGTATTTAGTATTAAGTAAACATTTGTTTATGTGTCAATAAACATTTTGAATGTTACAATTGATTAAGTATTATTTAGTATTAAGTAAACATTTGTTTATGTGTCAATAAACATTTTGAATGTTACAATTGATTAAGTATTATTTAGTATTAAGTAAACGTGACAACGCTGTTGGTTATTATCAGAACATACATTAGTTTTGCTGCTAAAATAAAATTGGTTAATGGGATGCAATTCGAATGGTCGTGGGATGCAACTCGGATGGTAAAAATTCTACCTGCTCTTAGCGGGATGCAATCCGGCCGTCGCGCTAGTGATTATTTGAAGGAACTCTCAGAATTTTTAGTAGAAAACTCGAGTAAAATTTTAAATTCATTATCAGATGATAATATTCAGTGGAAATTTATACCTAGTCGTTCTCCTAATTTTGGCTCAATTTGGGAAGCAGGTGTGAAAAGTATGAAATTTCATATGAAAAGAGTAATAGGTAATAGTCATTTAACCTTTGAAGATTTTAACATTGTAGTAGTTCAAATAGAAGGAATTTTGAACTTCCGCCCAATGAGTCCTTCAACTTCCAATCCTGACGATCCCACTCCCTTGACACCGAGTCATTTTCTTATTGGCAAGTCACTCTCAGCGCTTCCAGAACATGATTCAGAAAATATACCCGACAATCGACTCAGCAGATACCAATTCCTGCAACGCCTGATTGAAAAATTTTGGAAAAGGTGGCATAAAGAATATGTAACCGAATTGCAAACCAGAGTAAAAAGGCAAGGGAATTATTCCAACCCTTTAAAAATTGGAGCTTCAGTCATCATAAAGGAAGATAATTCACCACAATGGCCTCTGGAAAGAATTTTTGAACTTCATCCTGGCCCCGACAAGGTGATTCGTGTTGTGAGCGTGTGTGTAAAGGGCAAAATAGTGAAACGTGCGGTTTCCAAGATTTGCGTATTACCGAATCAAGACAATGATCAGGAATAGTTACTTCAAAATTTTGAGTTGTTTGCTTTAGGTCAGATTTAGGTATGGACATAATTAAAATGCCTTTAAGAAACTCAGAAACTGCTGTACTTGCAGCTTCAAATCTTTTGTTATTATCACAACTGCAAAATGACAAAAAGAAACAAGTAAATAGATAGTTTTGGTGTAGAAAATGATTATGACGTCGGAGGGAACGTGGTAATGTAGTTTTTAGTGAACTTTTGTTGGTAGATCCTATGAGCTTTAAAAACTCTACACGAATGTACTCAAAAACTTGAAGAAATATTGTCAAAAGTGAATAGCAGAATTCAAAAGAAATAAAAATAAATAAAAATATTAATCGTGATAACATTTTACTTAATGATTTGTTGGCAGTTCAGGAAATTTCGAATGTTAATAACAATTCTATTTTCATAAGAAAAATGGCCAACCCGTAAGAAATGTCATACGGTAAAGTACATAAATTATTGAGAATTTTTAAAATGAAGGCATATAAAATACAGAATTTAAAAAAAATAGTTCCAGAGGCATAGAATGAACGTCTATTTATAAGCGAAACCCTTTTGAATTTATTTAGAACAGATCCTAATGTTACATTAATCATGTCTGATGAAGCATTTCACCTTAATGGTAAAGTGGACAAACGTAACTGTAGAATCTGGGCCGACGGAAACCCTTGTGTTTACAATGAGTTTGGGAGGCATTTGCCTGAGGTAGATTCTGTTAATGAAACATTTCCTAATAGATGGATATAGAGAGCAGGTCCTATAGAATCGTCACCATACTCTCCAGATTCAACTGTTCCCGATTTCTCCTTTTGGGGATATGTAGAAGAAAGATGTTATAATCCTTTACCACAAAATTAAATGGAACTATAACAAAACATAAGAAACGTAATAGAAAATATTCAACCACAAATGTTAAGTGACTCTTATTTAAATCTTCAACTACGCTTGTATAAATGTATTGACATGAATGGTTGGCATATTCAACAACTTTTGTATCAAAGAATTTATGTAGGTAAATTAAGCACATACCTAAATAAAACTTTGTACTTATTTTTTGTATTTTGTTGTTGTTTTTAATGAATTATTGTTCTATTTGACCTGCTTTCAACAACAATAACTTAATTCATATAATGATGTCCAAAAGTTTTTTTCGGGAGTCTAGGGAAAAAATACTAAATTAGCAGTAGCGTGAAAAAAAAATGTCTAGTTCCTGGAGCCATTTAGCTTCTCTATGTCATGACTAGTTCAGAAGTTATGCGCTGACAAAAATGTACGGAATTACTGTAGTCAACGAATTGCAGTCTATCTTTTAGAGATAATCTGCTCCTCAAGAACACCATAAATTGCCATGAAACCATATATTCTTAAAAAGTGAAAGCTTCAGCGGTACAAAAACATACAGGGTGTTTCATTTGAAATGTTAAGCTATTGATCTCCAAAAAACCCAAGCTTTTTCCTGGAGTCTATAGAAAAAATACAAAATTGGCAACAGCGTGAAAAAAAATTTTCTTAATTCCTGAAGCCGTTCAGTCAAAGCCGCCTCTCCATATTTTAATCGGTTCCCAAGATATGGGCTCATAAAATGTGTTGGAATTCATATGTATAATAGCAGTCTTCCAGTCTTCCCAGATTTTGAACGAGCTTTTGAGAGAATAGATCGTGGAATTTTGATTTATAAATCAAAATATTATGGTTTTGCAGGACGAGTCCTGACCTGGTTTGACCAGTATATGACTGATAGATTACAATATGTGAAGCTAGGAGTACCTCAAGGAAGTATATTAGGATTGCTTCTATTTATCTATATTTAAATGACATTAATTATATAAAGTGTGATTTTATGGATCTATTTGCAGATGATACACTGTTAGCATGGTATGGTTATACCTTGAGGAAGTTTTAATAAACTGAATAATATATTAGTAGTCTCATCCCAGCTTTTGAATGAAAATAAACTTAAACTTAATACTAATAAAACGGAAGCAATGATTTTGGGAAGTAAATATAAATTGAGTCAAATAAATTATAATAGGAGAGTTCGGCTCTGGCAAGAATACGAGCAGCAGTGATTTAATTACTCTGAACAAATCTTGCTGAAATAGTGGTTTTGAAGTTTATTTAAAATTTGAAAATATATCAGTGGTTGTAATAGAAGAACGACAATAACTGTAAGTTATTCATTACTCATTACGGTAAACTCCAACAGATCATAATAAATTCAAGTTATTTTACATCGTCATTTTGTCAAATCTACAAAAAGTTGGTGATAGCAGACGTTTTTACTAACATTAATCAGTGAAGACAGGTCCGTAGTCAGGAATAAATGACCCATGTAACTTGAACTTATTTAAAATGGATGAACTAAGACCAGGGGTTTCTGCCCATAAGAGCCCCTCAAATACCCAGACAGCATCAGTTCCCTCCAATAGTTATGCAAGTGTGACCAGCCAAGATATCCGTCCCGTATTTCCAGATAAAAAGCAAGCTATCATTTTAAATGCTACAGAAAATATCAATTTCGCATATGGTTTTAAATGAAACTAACTGTTTCTAAATGACTCCACAATATATTTGTGAAAATGTGTAAATTGCAAGTAAATTATTGACAATTGTTTCGATATAAATATCATCGTCAGAATGACAGAAGGTACAGTGAACACTTACGAGCATACAGATTAAAACAACCAGATAAATCACATTATGCAAAACACCTACTTGACACTAAACATTCAGTAACACCTAACACAGAACCAGAAATACTACATGTTTGTGATAAGAAGCAAGAACTGGACTTCCTCGAAGAATTAGAAATTAGAAGACACTTAACAGACCCACAATATGAAGTCCTCAATGAACAGTTGAATCTAGGAAGTTCTCCATTATTAAACTGTCTTCTTAAGTAATAATTGTAAAGATCAGCAGATATAGTTTTCCTGGTTTCCTATATCATTGCACAGTTATACTGATCTTAAATGGGACAAAGATATCCAGAATATCCCCCTAGGGCTAATAATATCAAAGCTACTATTTGTAAAATCTTCTTCTTTTTTCTATTCATATATATTAAGTCAATCACTAGATAGGGCACTATTTGGACTAGCCAAATATATATCAAGTATACATCATGTCAAAAGTAACTTCTGTCATTCTGACGATGATATTTATATCGAAACAATTGTCAATAATTTACTTGCAATTTACACATTTTTACAAATATATTGTGGAGTCATTTAGAAACAGTTAGTTTCATTTAAAACCATATGATGAGTAGATTCCAAGAAGTGAGGGTTTATACAGTTAACTCAATTTCGCAGATTATATAATTGCCATCGGAAAGTTAATTGGCCCTAAAAATATAATATTTTGCTCCAAAATTTCTAACAATAGGATTTACGTCTACTTGTCGTCTACTGAAGTTGTTAACACATTCCTGAAAAATTTTGGTGGTATAGTAATCAACGACCAATTTATTTCGGCTAGACGTCTTATAACCCCAGCAGTACGTGTAATTATATCCAACGTCTGTCCATCGATCCCACACGCACTTATAGAAGATGAACTGAAAAACCAAGGTCTAAAGCTATTATCCCCAATTAATTTCCTCCGTAGTAATATCCCTAACCCAGAATATGCTCACGTCCTAAGTTTCCGCCGGCAAGTTTATATTTCTCCTCTACCAACTGCTAGTGTTATTCCAGAGTCTCTTAATCTCACATTTGATAATACCACCTACAGAATATTTCTATCGAGTGATGACCTGACCTGTTTTAAATGCAAACAGGACACATAGCTACCCAGTGTACAGCATTGATTCAAACCAGTATATCTCACCCTAATGAAACAGAATCGTCACGAGACGTTTCTACAGCAACACCTAATACACTCAATGAACCTGCAACTCAAACTCCAAACCAACCTGACGAGCCCTCTATGGACATCCTCCAATCTACATCAAAACGAACCTACGATGAAATCCAAACTCCAACTGATGATGAATCAATGAATGTTCCAAAAGAATTTCAGCATCAAGGAAAAATAATCAAAAAACAGGAGGCCCCAACAAAAACTCAAACTGATTTCAAATTTCCAGAAAAACTCAAAAGAAGTACAACTCTTGAAGAACAAGTACTTCCCCTTAAAAAGCATATTGAAATGAACCCATCCGTATATCCTCTTACATATGCAGAATTGAAAGACTTTTATGAAAACACGAAAGGCTCTAAGGATATCTTAAGTGTTGCACGTCAGTACACAGAAGATATAGAGGGTTTGATAAATATGTTGACTAAAATATACCCTTATTTGGAACACAAAAGTATCAAAAGTAGGAACACGAAGCTGAAAAAGATATTAACAAAAAACTTTGCAATACACGATAACCTACAGCCAGATTACTCTGATACAGAAAGTGACCACTCATCTCAAGGGATATCTTCAAATAATTAATTTATTACCCACTATTTATTTTTGCTCAACAACACAATAACTATTCTAAATTCAATATGACCAACACACTAATTATACAGTGGAATATAAATGGATTCAGGCCACAATTTGAAATGCTGCAAGTATTAATTAATGCATACAAACCTTCAGTAATATGTCTCCAGGAAACTAATTTCACAGAGAAACAAAAAGGCTCTCTGAAACATTACAAAGCTTTCCACCATATCCGGAAGAATGCCAACAGAGCAAGTGGAGGGGTGAGTACTTTTGTCCACGAGTCCCTTGAATGCAAAGAAATAAAAATGGTACAAAACAACTTTGAAGCATGTACAGTAGAAATACAAAGTTTCTGCAAACTTCACATAATCAATTTCTACATACCTCCAAATAAAGACTTTTCTGTTCCCGAGATGAACTACATTATCAACCAGATCCCTAAACCCAGGTTAATTATAGGAGACTTTAACAGTCATAACAGTGTATGGGGATGTGAATCCACAAATCCTAAAGGAATCGTCATGGAAAACTTCATTGACAATAACAATCTCTTCTTACTACTTTGAGTGCAAAATTGTCCTTCGAAACAGAGAAGCACCCCTTTGGCAGTGATCATACACCCATCATAATAAAGAGCACACAAACTAAACATAACAATTTCATTCCAAAAGGGAAAATCAGTCACGCAAACTGGGAACTTTATTCCACTTATATAGAAGAGCATATCACTGATTTCAAAGAAGACCCAATTGATGGAATAGTGAAGTCATTTACAGAATTGATAATAGACGCTGCTAATATTGCAGTGGGAAAAACTAAACGAACAACAAAAGTACCTGTTCCATGGTGGAACCAAAATTGTAATGAAGCTATTAAAGCTAGCCATAGTGCCTTCAACCACTACAAAAGACATAAAACAAATGAGAACCTCCTAAAATTCAGAGAACTACGAGCTAAAGCTAGATGGACCATAAAAAAGAGCAAGAAGGACTCGTGAATGAAGTATATTTCTTCTATAAATAGTTCAACACCAAGCAGCACTGTTTGGGAAAAAATACGGAGAATAAAAGGTGGCTCAAGCAAAAGCCATAGTATTAATCACCTAGTTCACGACAACAATATCTATAGCCAGCCTCTAGAGATAGCAAATACCCTTGCAGATATATACGAAAGGAATAGTAGTGACACAAGCTACACTGAAGAATTTATACGTTCCAAACAAATCAGAGAGATAGAGAATATCCAATTCCAAGTTAATCCACAGCCAAGTATAAATTCTCCCATACAAATAGAAGAACTTTGTGATGCCTTGTCAAGTTGTAAAAATTCCTCACCTGGGCCAGATGATATACCGTTTGCTTTCATCTATAACCTACCTTATGAGGGTAAACAATATCTCTTTCACATATTCAATCAAATCTACCTTAAAAATACCTTCCCATCTGTATGGTCTAAAGCAACAATTATCCCAATACTAAAACCGTTAAGTCCAAAATCAGATCCCAATTCCTATCGACCTATAGCTCTAACATGTACAATGTGTAAATTACTAAAAAAAATAATAAATAAAAGATTGATGTGGTTCTTGGAAAAATTCAATTGTCTGACCAATATACAAAATGGTTTCAGGAAAAATCGTTCCACAACGGATAATTTAATTCAACTTGAATCATTTGTTCATGAAAGTTTTGCAAATAAACAATTATGCGTGGCAAGTTTTTTTGATATCAGTAAGGCGTATGATGTTGTTTGGAAACATGGAATACTTGAATGGTTTGCATCAAAAGGTCTGCAAGGCAATATATTCAATTTTATCAATAATTTCCTGAAAGATAGAATTTTCAATGTTAAAATCAACGGAACATTTTCGGAGGACCATGTCCAAATAAACGGAACACCTCAGGGATCTGTATTGAGTGTAGCCTTATTCCTAGGGGCTATTAATGATATTGCTCCAACGATAGCAGCACCAGTGCATGCCAGCCTATACGCTGATGATCTTGTAATTTACACAAGAGGTAAGAGCATAAAAACAATTCAAAACAATTTACAAGTGGCTATCTCCGAAATACTCTCAAAGCTGAAGATTTATGGATGGCAGCTATCCACACAAAAAACCAAGTGCATCCTATTCGCTCGTCGGAACACAGACCTATTGCCAAACATCACAATTAATAATCAGCAAATAACGGTCGTCAACGAAATCAAATATTTGGGAATGACATTCGATCAGAAGCTTAATTGGAATTCACATTGCGGACAACTCAAGAAATCCTGTCTCTCAGGTATCAATATGCTAAAACTATCATTAAACGTCAATTGGGGAAGCGATCGTAATACTCTCCTAAATATTTATAAATATTACATTCGATCTCACTTAGATTATGGAGCAATAGTGTACACTACAGCAAACAAAAAAGCATTAACAAAACTTGATGTGATCCAACGCTCAGCATTACGGTTAGCAACAGGAGCATTTTACACGAGCCCAAGAGAAAGCATTCTTGTAGAGTCAGGAGAAATGCCACTAAATCTACGCAGAGAACTACTTAGCTTACAATACTCAATAAAAGTACACTCAACTAAATCTCATCCAGCAAAAAACGTTACTTTCGCCAGCAAATTCCAATCCCTCTTCATCACCCATCCACGAATAACTCCGCCATTCTATGAATTAATAGAGCATGCCAAAAATACAGCATTATTTATCCACCAGTTTACAGCTGTTCAGATGAGGCATCGCCACCCTGGACTCTCCGAACCGTGAGATGTAATACGCAGCTCACTGAATTTAATAAGCATGTACACCCCACCAAACTTATCCTAAATAGCTTTAGACACATCCTCACGAAGTACCATAACCACGAAATTATATACACAGATGGATCAAAACTGGAACACGGGACATCGTCAGCAGTAGTAACAAACAGTGGCACCTATGGATACAAACTACCTGATGATTACAGTATATTCTCAGCGGAACTGTATGCTCTTTATAAGGCGACA
This sequence comes from Galerucella calmariensis, assembly GCA_910591675.1. Classification (NCBI taxonomy): domain Eukaryota; kingdom Metazoa; phylum Arthropoda; class Insecta; order Coleoptera; family Chrysomelidae; genus Galerucella; species Galerucella calmariensis. The sequence goes on from CAJUYG010005971.1 coordinate 12,705, forward strand.
CAGCACTGCATCGATCATATGTCAAAATCCTTCCTCATAATCACTGACTCACTAAGCACTATCGAGAGCATCAAACAAATGTATCCAACCAATTACTTAATTATGCGAATTAAAGAGCAAATACATCACATCCTTAGTTCAAATAAAATAATAGAGATACTTTGGGTCCCTCCACATATCGAAATCGATGGAAATG